>JAVTVY010035903.1:0-172665 GCA_036873755.1 Hanleya hanleyi
AGTTGTCAGAGGGAAGCAATCATTATATATGTTTGTAAATTTTATAACAAAGTTTTCCAGGGTCAAGCTGGGGTCAGTGCCATCGTGCTCATTTTCATTCCAGTCACTGTCCTGGACTGTTTGTATAAATCTTTCCTTTTGTTCATTTGTAAATTTGCGGTACGTGATACTGTGTTTAGCTGGTGTACAGCTGTAACTGGTTTTCAGAATATGGAAAACTGGGAAGTGGTCAGTGATGTCAGTTAGGAAAATACCGGATAACAGATTTTCCTGGTGAAAGTTAATAAAGACGTTATCAATTAGAGTTGCTGAGCGGGATTGGACTCTTGTCGGTTTAGTAATTTGGGGAAAGAAATAATGGGATTTCAGTGTTTCAAGAAATTCTTTGGTTGGCCCGTGTTGATCGGTTTTAAAAAGATCGATATTAAAATCACCCATCAAAACACACTTATTTTTTTCGATATCTTTTGATTTGAGGAGAGAAAGTAGATGACTATTGAAATTATTTACATTTTTTCCTGGGGGTCGATAAAATAAGCCTACCAGGTATTTCGTATCTTGAAACATTAATTCAAGGAAAAGCGATTCATATTCTCCATTTTCGTCGACTTGTGAAAGGTCATCTCTTATTTTAGCAGATTTCATATCATTGTCAACGTAAAAAATTAGTCCACCACCCCTTCTATTTGTTCTCGAAGATGGGAAGGGGGTGTAACCAGGTATATCAAACAGATTTTCTGTCGTTGGGTTGAGCCAACTTTCGGAAAATCCCAAAACAGAAAATTTATTTTGGAGATTATGGATAAAGCCAGTAATTTCTGAAAAATGTTTTTTAAGACTTCTAGCGTTGAAGTGTAAGAAAGATAGTGATGTATTATATTTGCTGTCGGCGATTAAACATTTGTTTTTATCTACAAATGTTTTTTCTGTATAATAGTTGGACTGGTGAATGTTTATGTTATTCCAATGTTCGATTTCAAAATCATTATCGTCAGTAATAGCTTTGTTGTGTTCCGTGTCATTCAGTTCTATCGGGTTAAAACACATATTTTCGATGAAGTCTAAATTTATATCAGAGTATGGATCAGGTTGATGACAAGATTGTTGAGGAATGTTTTCATTAAAGAATGGCAGATGTTTAGTTAGGTTCGAGGGTGGAATCTCCTTTTCGGTAGAGTCAATATTATCCATTGTGACGCATGGTTATACTTGTGAACTGATCTAATATCACAACGCAGGCTACAATAAACAGGGGGAAAAAGACAAAAGAGAACAATAACATATTTACAAATATGGAACATCGTCGAGAGCATTTACACACATACCTATTTCCCCCCACGGACAAGCATACAAAATCTAAACATACAGAAACTGACATAATATAAAACATGAATATGGCTGTTATGTAAGACATATAGAATGCTCAGGGGGGTATGGTGGCAGAAAGAAACACGCTTCGGTAGCTCCCGAGTAAATCATAAAAAGAATATATTAGGAGAGGAACTATATGCATTAAGTTATATAGCCATATTGCTAGGGAAGGTAGTTAAAATAAATTTCATTTCAATATCTTATAATATTTAAATATTAATTGATATGGGAAGCAATAACATGTATATATTTATAATGCTTTTTTGAATTGATTACTTATGCATGTTTGAACTTTATCATGTGTTATCTTATTGATCGATGAGGCCTTCATATAAAGAACAGTGTTCAAATGTCACAGACGTTACAGCTCTGAAGTAAAATTGTAGAGAAGCAGAGGGACTAGTATATTTGATGGTAACATAATAAAATATAAAATGTAACTCCGGTACTACAGTATACTATATTAAGATCGTGATTAAAAGATAATGCGATATAGCTGACCGGGACAGGTAGGTTTACAACATATTATGTATTTGTGGTGTCAATTTGACAGTTATATCATAACATGTACATAGTTAACAGTTTCATTTCCCTGTGAATAGTCAGTGAAATAAAATTTACAATCTTTTGGAATATGAGGGTATATCCAGTAAGACAGGTGCGTTGATTAATAGCATGCAATTTCATAATCAATGACTTGAACTTTTCAACAATATACTGGTTGGCTGGTTGTCTGTCGTCAAAATTCCAGGATACAAGTTTCATGTTTTGTTAAAGTTTGAGCCCTACCCTGTATCTCACAAACTAAACCTCGCCCAATCCCATATGCTGATATATTCAGATTGCATACCTGATGATTGACTGCGCCCATCCACTACACCATTTGGGTATACCCCCCCCCCCCCTCCCAAGAACGGAGCCCCAACTCTGTATCTTCGAATCTAAACCTCACCCTACTACGAATGAAAAATCCCGAACCTCATTAAGCACCAAAATCTGCATTGGACGATATGACACAGGACGTTGGACGATTCGTCTTAGGCGGTTTGACTTGCGCGATCTGACTCTTCGATTTTGGCTACCGAACTTTGTGAATCACTGAATGATACAGTTCTGCAATGCAGATACACAAATAACTTACTGATATAATGCAACAGCGTAATTTTAGCTCATTATTTTAATCCTGTTTTTAATTTGCCATAATTTGTACACCAAAATCGTACAATAAACCTGATTGATTGATAATGACGATGCAATTTAAATGACGGTAGCTGGCTTTGTGAAAAACGGCCATTCTCGATCCCACCGCAGCAGAATCCCCGTGCACGTACATGGCCTAGTTTTCTGTTTTCAGACATGACAAGCTCGTGTGCTCGCAGGGAGCTCGGGTTTGAAAATACAACTTATATGAAACATGAAAGACGTAAAATATCATTTATCGACTGTATTAGCAAACAGTTCAGTTTGACAGTTTGACATCATCTATACTTTTGAACGAAGCACCCTCCATTTTGCCGCAATGTCAGTGCAAGGGGACGAAAACGAGGGCACAATCACGTGAGCTTTTCACCTGGGTGGAAACCTTCTCACCCAGGTAAAAAACTTCTCACCCAGGTGAAAACGTTTTCACCCGGGTGAGAATGTTTTCACCCGGGTGAAAACGTTTCCACCCAGGTGAGAAGGTTTTCACCTGGGTGAGAAGGTTTTCACCCAGGTGGAAACGTTTCCACCCAGGTGAGGTTTTCACCCGGGTGAAAACGTCTCCACCCAGGTGAGAAGGTTTTCACCCGGGTGAGAAGGTTTTCACCCAGGTGGAAACGTTTCCACCCAGGTGAAAACTAAAAAAATAAACCTAAAACAAAAAAATTAAACCTAACGCAAAAAAACGAAACCTAGAAGTAACTAGAGCCTATAGGCTTTTTTATATATCGATGTCTGGGAATCATAGAAACGACTGGTATTTGTCATGCCTGTGATCATCAGCATACATCTGAACTTCACCACGGCTTTTGGGCAAACCCTAAATAGTCAAGTATTGTATTTTTATCAAAATAATACCAGAAGCAAATGAACTAGAACTCTGCACGTTACAGTTAGACTCGCTGCAATGCATTGGCTACCCAGCCTCCCTTCTAATAACATTTGACATTGTTCGCAAAAAGATTGGCAAGTTTTATGTTCGCACGATTCAAAATCGAGTGATGCATCAATGGAGATTGAGCTGATGCTGAAATTTGAATAGCAATCCTGATCCTCCATCCAGGTCTGTGTACTCCGTACTGGTACATAACAAATAGTGCTCAAACGGTTCGTTGAAAATAACAGCAACGGACGGATGCATGCTTCGACTTGTTCATAGAAAAGTCAAGCTTATAAGAGAGATATGCTGTAGAATGATCTCTTGGTTGTCTTCGAGGGAATGAAACGTGGGCGTCTCTCCAGTTTTGCTTACATCTTTGTTCAAAAGAGATGAAATATAGGACTGCTGACCTGGCTTTTATTTTGCTCGATTCTGAGAAAATATTAGGTCATGAATGTGACTCGCCACTCCTAAAAATTATGACCGATCTTATATCTATGACAAACCCATATTCTGCCCAGATATGGCCAGAGATGAGGACTAATCCTATGAAACATACACAATTAATCACACCCATTATCACTGTTAAAACCATAAATGTCTCTCTCTCTCTCATCCATGATCCCCCACATTGTGCTCTTGCATTTCATCTACGATCTTATATGTGTGAGGATGTGGAAGGGTCTAGTAAGCAGGGGTTGATGTAGCCTAGATTTAGATATATTTAGCTGACTATACCCTATGCCAGCGCTAACAGTACCAATGTCCTTTCAATCCATTTTTAAACCATAATAAAATTAGTAATTGTAAACACGAATGTATAATGAGATATAAATCAAGCATCATGTTGATGGGGTGCAAAATCCATATGAGAGGTGGCCCTTCAATTTCAATAAAAAAAAAAACAACTTTCAGTCCTTTGAAATCCTTTGTCTGTCTGACAATAATAAACTTCATGAACAGATGAAATGCCAATAAATTGTGCTATATAAGTTTACTGTCTATAGTGCCATCCAATGAACAATATCACGAAACTACAAGATGACGCAAAATCCTCAGATGTGGCCTGGGGAAGTAGATATTGGACTCAAGTCATGAGAATTTCATATATTAAAAAAAATTGGTTATTTGGCTTACAAGGGATGTGAATTATAACACTGGGAATGTTACATTCATGTTCAGAAAAATAGAATTACTTTTCCCTGATTAAGAAGCAAATGTCCATTTTTGTGAAAACAAAATATTATTTTGAGATGCAAAAATGCATCTCCATGATTCGCCAACACCACCAAAATCTTGTCAGTCCTTTGCCTATCTTGCAAGATTATTATACCCAAATGTCATGGAAATCAAACACGTTGTTCAGAAGATATGATGTTACACATGTTTACCTGCATTCATGCCTATAGCGCCACCCAGTGACGACCAAATGCCACGAAAAACAAGCAGGTGAAATCTAAAGCCCTAGGGAGATGGCACATATTGAGTTCAATGGAAAAAACTTTAATCGTGATAATGGTTATGGAGGTTTTGATGTTAAGTCAGATAAATGAGATTTTTCATTTAAATGGCAAATTGGTTCGCACCGAAAGGGAATTATCATGTCCCAATCCTATATTCATGCTTGGCAACCTAGAATAGAACAGTTTTAAATATTTCATTTCACGAAAAACTTTTTTTTTTGAGACGCAAAAAACTTGCATTTATAATTATGCCAGCTACACCAAAATCTTTTCAGCACATTGACTATCCTGCAAGACCATTGTAATAAAATTTTAAAGAAATCAGACGAGCCGTTCAGACGAAATCGCCAGAGACAGGTTTACCTATACTCCGACTACAACGCCACCTAGTGGTGAGCAGTGGGTATCGAAAAACAACCAGACAAATTTCCCAGGCCTAAGGAGATAGCACACAAAGTCTGAGCCGAAAATATTTAACGGTTCAGAGATATTCACGTTTAAAGTCGCAGCGGCGGCGGCGGCGGATCCGGTGGAGCCGTTTCTCATGAAAACATAAGAGCATCCACTTTGTGGAAATGCTCTAATTCTTTATGGAAGAGGGCTGGTTAGCGGATTTGGATATGACACTTGATCAAGCTGTTGGTAATTAACTCTACCATATCATGGATTAATGACAAAAGAATTTATGGCCAATATTACTCTGAGTAAGCCTACATGTAGTTGTACATGTATATTAGTTGTTAAAAGCTGACAAAACTGGGTCATCAAAAGAACTGGCCTAGAAAGCTCCCTGGCACACTTTGCTGAAAATGAAAACCACTGGCTTCAATGGCTATGTTACATTGCTGAAGAGGGTCTCAAGGAGGGGGAACACTCAAATTCGTTTGCCAAAATTTCCTTTCAAACACAGTGAAAACAAAGAAATGAGGAAAGTGAAGAGGAACATGAAATTGGAAATGCAGTATACAACAAATACATGTATACATTAATATTGACCAAACAAGCCATTTCATGTCGAAAAAATTGTGACATACACAGACCAAAAATCAACCAGCATTTTCCTCTTGCAGTCTCTGGTTTAGCAGACGACAGTCTCTGGTCTAGCAGACGACATACTTTTACCTAGAAACAGCAAACCCTCAAAAACAACAACTGAGCGCTTGAAAAAACATCAGGACACATCTACTATATTCTGCTTACATAAAAGAACAACAAAAATATTTCAAAAGACAAAAAAAAGGTTATCAAGAAGAAAAAGCTTCAGAACTATTTCTTTCAGTGCAAGAACTTTGTTTTGTGCAAGAGTAAACCGGGCACTTCCTGTTACAAGAGTTACAGCTCTCCTATATATATCTGGATGACCCTTGGGTCATCAGACCCTAACGGGTCTACATCGATATATGAAAAAAATAACTCAAAACTAAAAAAGTATAGCATGTCGTCTATGGGCCACCGTAGACTCACATTTCCAGTACGCACGAGCCATCGTCAAGATTCACAAAGACCCCATCAAAGTAACGTAATACTGGTCTGCAGTAGATATACCGTACATTATAGCTAAGACCAGCACATAACCCGCCTGCTAGCCCCACTGGGTATGACTGCCAACCCTTTATTAGGGATTCGACCGATTGTTCGTCAGCTACAACACCCTGCTCATGGACAATCGACAGAAACAAGAACAGCTTATACATTCAAACCAAATCGAACAATGTCAACAACATCCACGGGCAGTTAGAGTGAAGCCTGCCACCCTACCCTGATACGCCGTTGGCGCAATGTTACAGGCACAGATTTCTAGAATCGCAAATTTCTTGGATCCCTAGTTTTTTTCTGGACGGCGCACGGTGTAATCGACGGGAACATTGTCATAACAACCATCAAGACATTTCAGGAGAATAATATGAATCAAAACATTTATGCACAATTAATAAATCCTTACAGCTTCATGCTTAATTATATAGACTTTAATTCCTACTCCCAACTAAATACTTTTGTATATATCTTGTCTCCTTCACTCGTTAATCCTCGCGCACTTGTACATACTATCCGGTTATGTTACATGAATGTTAAAATATATGAATACGCACAAACTCAATAGTACGATTAATGTAATATCAGCAATGTATATTTCAATATGTGAGAATAAACGCATTGTCCTGATGGACCGCGAAAACCGTATGGGAGGCGGCCCGTAAACCACAATGTCAACCAAAAGTTTGTCAGCTACGACGTGGTAGACCTCTTCACCAACATCCCTAGAGACGTGCCATGGACACCATCAGAAGAAGAGTGAGAGAATCTCGATCCACTATCAAGACCTCCCTAACCATCGACAACATCATGAGACTAGTGGAATCCTGTATCAACACCACCTACTTCACATGGGGGGACCAGCTTTATGTGCAGATTCATGGATTGCCTATGATTTCCTCTATCCCCGGTGATCACTGAACTCTACATGACTGAACTGGAAGAAACCGTCTTTCTCACTGCCCCATTAAGCCAGTATGTTGGCAAAGAAAAGTGTCCAAGACGATGATGATCCCACCATCCTCCTGGACCACCTGAATGCTCAAAATCCAAGAATGAAATTGATAATGTAGACAGAAGCCAACAGCAACCTCCGATTCCGTAGGCAAAAACAGACCCTGAATCTATTGTCTATAGGCATGATGTCTCAGTTTTCTGGGTCAGCCAAACAGGTCAAGTTGCGGCTATTGATAGTAATCAGATGTTCAGTGTAAAGAAGCGATTCTATTGTCACCTTGTCCACACAGCTATTTGAGATATATTCATTTACATATATATCCTCCTGTTTGTCCTGTTTTCGGCTTCAAATGAACTATTGAATAGCAGAGTCATCTTGATACTGAGGGCCGACTGTTCAACATCAGATTCACCAATATATATATTTGACCGTCGCAAATAAAGACTAGCCAGTTTCGGAATAAACTAAAGTCCTTGGGGCAGCAGAATAACCTTGATATGAAGGCCGTTATGTTCCAATACTTTTAAAATCTTAATAAAAAAAAAATACCTGTAGCATTATATTCAGTACCAACAGAAAAAAATGAAATAATAAAAAGACTAGTCTCCTTGACTCAGTGTTGTCATAACTGAACTAAATGATCAACGGCGATACCTTGATACTTAGGGTCGATTGTTTTATAGATTCAGTAATCTTTACAATCAAGAGATGCAGTAATATTTCGGTCTATATTATGGTCACTGGAGCAGCCTTGATATTGAGGGTCGTATGTCCATTTCCAGCAAAATTACTTAAGTACTTAAATAACCCAGCACACCATTTCAAATAACAAACCCGCCAGAAATACCCTAGCCAGTATTCCCCACCTACCTAAATGCTTACCGAACAGACCATTTAACTAGCTGTTTATTTATTTATATATTTATTTATATTGTATATGTGTGTACGATCGCGAAAATGGGTTTGCCCACTACATTCCCAGAATGATTCAGGGATTCCTCATGAGATTCAAGCCATGTATCCACTATTAGCCTGAAATCCAACACATTTTCCATGACTTCAATGGTGAAGTCGTTGAAATTCAAGAAATTGTCCCTGAATTTCAGGCCCGAATCTCTGAAAATTGATTTGTGGAAGCATGGTCAGAATTTCAAGAGACATCCCTGAATCATTCTGAGAGTGTAAAGGCCCATTCTCACGGTGCGATTTGTAGAAACAACTTGTAGCATGCAACTCATTCATGTCACTTGTAGCATGAGAACACTCGAACGATTTTAGTCGCATGCTACAAGTCGCATGAAACAGAACAGGTCATATTTCATGCGACTAGTTGCATGCTACAAATCGGGGCATTCCCCACCGAGTTATTGGGCCTAAACCATCTCAAGAAATCATTTCAGTGTGTTACTCAACTTAAAATTTCCAATTACCAGCTTTAAGAAAGGTAAATACCGGTACTGAAAAATCTACCTCTGATTCTTTCTCTAAAGTCAAGCCTTCATACTGAAGCATAGGGGAATACCTGGACAAACAATTTCACGAAATCTGTGACACCGAATCGAATGACGCAAAATAGAACAGTCCAACTACAAAGATAGACATCCCAGAAACAGACCGTCCCTGACACGCCGCTCCTGCATGTGATCACTGAAGAGCCCACTATTAATACTAGAACGAAAAATGTTAAATTCACGCACAATAGGATGAAGCCTGCCATCCTATTCCCTGATACAAATTTCCGCGAGCAATGTTACAGGCACAGATTTCTGCAGACCAGTCGCAGTTCTGCTAGTTTTGGGGTTTTTTTTGCTGGACGGCTCTCTGTGTAAGGGAAGAGAACAATAACTAAGGGAACAACCACGTGATCCATTATGCAAATAACTAATACTGTTACAGTTTAGATGCTCTCCATAAAGTGAATGACCGATACAGATATTCCAACTTGTATACACACATACACACATTCTCAATTTTTTTAATTTTCTATCTGTTGTTAATTGTTTTAAAATATACTACTTGTAAATCTATGAATGGAACAAAGAAATCGATAACGAAATAGAAATAAAGCATTGTGTGGATGGGCTGCGAAATCCGCATGGGAAGCGGCCCGAAATACAATTTCAATAAATGTTGTTCATTAGCTTTGAAAAAGTTAGAAGTATCTCCAACGAAACGTCAGCTACACGACAATAAAGAAGTTGTTATACATGGAATAGCCTTGTGTGATGTATTTCGCGTTTCTGAAAGTGGGACATAGGGACAGGAGAAGGGATATTACGTCTGTCCTATATGGGATCTGAAAAGAGGCTATATTATATTAGAGTATATGTATTGCGTTACTTTATATGAAATAGTGGATATGGGGTATTGTGTTCAGCTAATGTTGAGTAGGCCTATATATAATGTGAGGTCAATCACCAATTCATGGCCCAGTGCGTGGTAGAGCATACTGAGAAACGACACTACATATGGATGGGTGAGAAAAGAGAAATATTGTGTGGTTTATCGATCACAGACTCTCGGTAATATGTCAGACTGCCGAAACAAAAAAGAATTCTCGACAAACACTGTAGTCCGAAGTCTAGTAGTCTTAGTACAGGTTAAATAATTACCGTATTAATATATGGATTTACTGCATATCTGATAGCGGTTCGCATCCATGTGGCAACCAGAAACACGTGTCTCTGATATTCGAAACCAAAGATTGTCATCTCGGCTCAGTCGAATCTAGGCCTAAAGACTGTCGACAGTTCAAAGCTGCTGAGCGATTAGAAATTCAAATTCGCTAATTCCCACCGGTCGGTAACTGGAGAAATGGCAAATTACAGATGTGAGTTCTGCTGAAACAGTGACACATACAAGTGATATTTCCTTTGCTTCTAGCAGAGTAAATACGCAGACACGAGCGTTTCCTCGATACTCATTCATTAATAATAGCTACACGATACAAAATCCACAGGTAAGCGGCGCCATAACGCATTGACAGATCACCTTTCCCGTAGGCTGCACAATAGACGTCAGTTCAAAGGCTTGTCATATTCACATATCACCCTCAATGTCGATGTATTTTTGTCCCTTCCCCGCAGTGGAGAGGATATTTTGGTTGCTTCTATCCGTGCGTGCGTGAGATATCTTCAGAAATAATCACACATGGACGAAGACAGGTAACAGTGAGCTGTTATTTTTACCGGACTTATGTCATCAATCACAGGAAATAGATGCTACGTGGATCGGTATTAGCAGAAGTCCGTTGGTATTAGGGACTTAGGCCAGGTCCCCATTCCGAGAAAGGGGATAGAAAATGATTCCCTCACTTCTCAGATTGGCAAAGGTAGTTACGATAACATATGAACAACGATGGATTTGGGAGGTCCATCATCCCTTACTACCCACTCGGACAGCGTGACATCCACCCTGGTGTTCACCATCAAGGTACAGGGCTAATGGTGGGTAGGACAAAAAACAAAAAACAAAAGGGGTAGTTACGGTATGACAAAGGAAAACCTCCATAGGTTCGTAAAGCGACAAATTAGTTATTCTGCCTGAAGATCTATTTGGAAAAGCGAATACTTTTAATTATTCTGCCCAGAAAGCTATTTGGAAAAGCGAATACTTTTACTACAGAATTTTTGTTTTATTTTTCCAGATAATAAAGTCGCAGTTTTGAAACAGCCTCTTTGCGACGTCGGTTGAAATGTCACAGGAACAATTTCCTTTCTCCAAATGGTGCAGAAATCCGATTTAAGACTAGGCATAGGAAATTACACAGTTCTTCGTATCGTAATATGGATAAAAACTGAATCATGTATCTGTGTATTTTTTGCTATGGACACCATCATTTGGTCGTACTTTCAAAACCATTCCTCGATGATGTCAAATCAGTGAAACGAAGTAAACGGTTAAAACTGTACCATACATGACAGATATTTGATGAAAAGTCTGGCAAAATACTGTTTCAGTGGATACGTAGACATTCAGCGATCATCCCTAGTTCTTAATATGATGAAGCCGTGAAATTTTGTTCCAGCCAAACCAATAGTTATTACCTTTTGTGAATAGCCACTGGTACACTGCTCATACTTATTGAAAAATATCACTGGTGTCCTCGTGTCACGGTGATATACTACAAAACATTCCGTTGATATACTACAAAAATTTCGTTGATTTTCTCGCTAGATTAATGCCTTTAGAATTATGGACAGGAATTATGTTACCTCGGATACTTGGAAACATCCCTAAGCAGTAGGGAGGGAGTATATACTACAAGGTTTTCCAGGGAGGTAACTCTTGGTCCCCTTTTTCCAGGTTAAAGGTATAGGAGACGCCCCATCGCCTTTCACCTCTGGGGCGCCAGGGGGCGCCACCAGCTCAAGGTCACGTGGAGGTCAAAAGTAGTTCCGGCAACCTGTAACCTTTGTATTCCTCCACGGACAGAACGTAGTCCCATGTCAACCAAGTGACTTCCAATGTTAATGTATACGGGGAATGCCTAAAAAGAGTATGGGAATAGACGTTTTGTGACAGGGGTGGGTCCCTAGTGGACCGAATGGGTCGAGTGAGGTATCAAAGTGAAGCGCTCCTCTAGGGCCATTCAGTCATGGGTGGGTGCATGTAAAATTAGGATTTTTTTCCGAAACTATAAAAAGCGGAACACGGACTTTACCCCTAAACTAGGGAAAAACCCCTATCAACTCTAGCCAAAAGGGCTAATATCGATCTCCGGGCTTATCGGGGCATGCCTATCAAGTCAATGGGGTGGGTGCATGTAAAATTAGGATTTGTCCCCGAAAATATAGAAAGCGGAACACGGACTTTACCCCTAAACTAGGGGAAAATCCCTATCAACTCTAGCCAAAAGGGCTAATATCGTGCCCCGGGCTTATCGGGGCCTGCCTATCAAGTCAATGGGGTGGGTGCATGTAAAATTAGGGTGTAGTAAGTAAAGTGGCCATTTTGGGGGTGCGTGGAGGTGTGTTTGGGGTAGAGAGGGACCATCCTTGGTCCTATTGTGTCGTGGGAGGTGTTATCTTGTAGCTCTCGGGGTGTACATCCCGATTTGAGGGATGTTCACGTCATCTGTGACGTCATCGGTGACGTCATCAGTAGGAGTGGTAGCGAAAGTGGGCGTTTTGGGGCAGTGAAGGAAGGTATTTGGTGTAGAGATGGACCATCCATATCTGTCACACATTATACCACATCTTTGTTGTGTTATGCCACATCTGTCCTGCATTATACCATATATGTCCTGTATTATACCAAATCTGCCCTGTATTATACAGTATCTGTCCTGTATTATACCGAATCTGTGCTGTATTATGCCAAATCTGTGCTGTATTATACAATATCTGTCCTGTGTTATACCATATCTGTGCTGTATTATACAATATCTGTCCTATATTATACAATATCTGTCCAGTATTCTGCAATATATGTTCTGTATTATACCAAATCTGTCCTGTATTATACAGTATCTGTCCTGTATTGTACCATATGTGTCCTGTATTATACCATATCTGCTCTGTATCATACAATATTTCTCCTCTATTATACCATATCTGTGCTGCATTATACCATATCTGTCCTGTATTGTATCATATATGTCCTGTATTATACCAAATCTGTGTTGTATTATACAATATTTGCCCTCTATTATACCATATCTGTGCTGTATTATACCATATCTGTCCTGAATTATACCATACCTGTGCTGTATTATGCAATATCTGTCCTGTGTTATGCAGTATCTGTCCTGTATTATACCAAATCTGTCCTGTTTTGTACCATATTTGTCCTGTATTATACAATATATGTTCTGCATTATACCAAATCTGTGCTGTGTTATACAGTATCTGTCCTGTATTATACCAAATCTGTGCTGTATCATACAATATATGTTCTGTATTATACCAAATCTGTCCTGTATTATACGGTATATGTCCTGTATTATACCAAATCTGTGCTGTATTATACCATAAATGTCCTGTATTGTACCATATATGTCCTGTATTATACAATATATGTTCTGTATTGTACAATCGGATAACCGTTGTCGTGAATAACAACAAGTTCAGCAATGTTCATACAGTTTATTATCCCCACTGTTACATCATACCCAGGCTGGGGGAGCCGCCCTGGGCATGTTTGGTATGTTCACAGCAAAACAAATTGAAATATCAGACATCATGTTTTATTATTTAACGCATCGTCACATTATGTACAAGTGTTTACTGAGCTCAAGTCAACGATCAGCATGTAGACATGTAGAGTATGTACGGCAGGTTATGGTATTCATCAGTGCATGGGTGAAGCATTCAGCCGATGGGGTGGTTGGTCAGCTTGGTAACGAATAACGTAACATTGGTCACCTTCTCCACTGTCCACTTGGTGTTGTGGCGTTGTTGTTGGGCCCATTCCAAGGGATCCACGGTGTCCAGTTTCTCCAGCATCGTCTCTAGCGACACTCGGTTAATGATGGTAAACGGTTGGTCAAATACCTGGACGTTCCTGCTCGGGTAAAAGTATCGGACTTGGACTGTCTCCTTATGCTGCAGCACATAGCCAAACGCCAGATTCGATCTGAAGGCCGTAGTTTGGTCGTTGAAGATGGCTTCCACGTAGCTACGTAGACGGGCGAGGTCGGTCAGTCGGAAATTGTAGATATCTTGAATAGGGCGATGACGGTTGAAACATTGCCGTATCATGGACCAATGGCGCCGTTAGATGTCACTCACTGGATGGGCGTCCTGTAACAGATCGCTAGGAACATTTATGGGCTCGTCCAGAAAATGTTCGATGTTGTCAGGCGTATGACTCGAAATCGTAACGGTGGGGTCCGGCTGGATATCCAGGCTCTTCTGAACTGTGGGTATAGGCGGGCTCTCCGTCATCGCATCACCAGTGGCGTTCGTCTCCCCGGGCTCATCTTCACTGGGTCTGACCTTCCGCGGCTCCTCTTCAGTGGAAAGTTGTCGCCCAAACCGTAGAGACGGGGCATGAATCAAACGCTGATGGCGTCTTAACTGACTGCGTCGTTTGAAGAGTTGACCACAATCCTTACAGTGTTCCGTCGCGCCCTCGTGGAATGAGCGTTCGTGGCGCAGTAATTGATCCTTCCGATTAAATGACCGTGCGCAGGTTATACAAGTATACCGTGCATCGTTGTGGGTGGAGGCCTTGTGGCGGTGCAAGTCGTGCAGACGAGTAAACTGCTTCTGGCAAGTTGTGCAAGTCAACATCTTGGTGGTTGACAGAGTGTCTGATGAAACGGCCAGGCCGCTTCCCTTTTATAGCACGCTAGCTGGTGATCTATTTTTAGCACACTCAGTTCAACTATCCCCAAGTCGAGGGCCGAGCCGTGACATCTTCGGTAACCTCCGTGTCTCTTCGGGCACCTCCGTGACATCTTCGGTCACCACCGTGTCTTTTCGGTCACCTCCGTAACTACCCGGCTGTTCCCGTTTAAACCCGGATGGATCTCCGTGTCTCTTCGGTCACCTCCGTACCGTCAACGATCAGCATGTAGACATATAGAGTATGTACGGCATGTTATGGTATTCATCAGTGCATGAGTGACGCATTCAGCCGATGGGGGTGGTCGGTCAGCTTGGTAACGAAAAACGTGGCATTGGTCACCCTCTCTACGACCCATTGTATGTTGGGGCGTTGTTGTTGGGCCCATTCCAAGGGATCCACGGTGTCCAGTTTCTCCAGCATCGCCTCTAGCGACGCCCGGTTAATGATGGTAAACGGTTGGTCAAATACCCGGATGTTACTGCTCGGGTAAAAGTATCGGACTTGGTCTGTGTCCTTATGCTGTAGCACATAACCAAACGCCAGATTCAACTTGAAGGCCGTAGTTTGATCGTTGAAGATGGCTTCCACGTAGCTGCGTAGACGGGCGAGGTCGGTCCGTCGGAAATTGTAGATATCTTGAATAGGGCGATGACGGTAGAAACAGTGCCGGATCATGGGCCAATGGCGCCGATAGATGTCACTCATTGGATGGTCTTCGTGTAACAGATCGCACCTCCGTGTCTCCACTGGTGATGCAATGACGGAGAGCCCGCCTATACCCACAGTTCAGAAGAGCCTGGATATCCAGCCGGACCTCACCGTTACGGTTTCGAGTCATACGCCTAACAACATCGAACATTTTCTGGACGAGCCCATAAATGTTCCTAGCGATCTGTTACAGGACGCTCATCCAGTGAGTGACATCTATCGGCGCCATTGGTCCATGATACGGCAATGTTTCAACCGTCATCGCCCTATTCAAGATATCTACAATTTCCGACTGACCGACCTCGCCCGTCTACGTAGCTACGTGGAAGCCATCTTCAACGACCAAACTACGGCCTTCAGATTGAATCTGGCGTTTGGTTATGTGCTGCAGCATAAGGAGACAGTCCAAGTCCGATACTTTTACCCGAGCAGGAACATCCAGGTATTTGACCAACCGTTTACCATCATTAACCGAGTGTCGCTAGAGACGATGCTGGAGAAACTGGACACCGTGGATCCCTTGGAATGGGCCCAACAACAACGCCCCAACACCAAGTGGACAGTGGAGAAGGTGACCAATGTGACGTTTTTCGTTACCAAGCTGACCGACCACCCCATCGGCTGAATGCTTCACCCATGCACTGATGAATACCATAACATGCCGTACATACTCTATATGTCTACATGCTGATCGTTGACTTGAGCTCAGTAAACACTTGTACCTAATGTGACGGTGCGTTAAATAATAAAACATGGTGCTCGATATTTCAATTTGTTTTGCTGTGAACATACCAAACATGCCCAGGGCGGCTCCCCCAGCCTGGGTATGATGTAACATTGGGGATAATAAACTGTATGAACATTGCTGAACTTGTTGTTATTCACGACAACGGCTATCCGATTGTACAACACAGAACATATATTGTATAATACAGGACATATATGGTACAATACAGGACAGATATGGTATAACACAGCACAGATTTGGTATAATACAGGACATATACCGTATAATACAGGACAGATTTGGTATAATACAGAACATATATTGTATAATACAGCACAGATTTGGTATAATACAGGACAGATACTGTATAATACAGCACAGATTTGGTGTAATACAGAACATATATTGTATAATACGGGACAAATATGGTACAAAACAGGACAGATTTGGTATAATACAGGATAGATATTGTATAACACAGGACAGATATTGCATAATACAGCACAGATATGGTATAATTCAGGACAGATATGGTATAATACAGCACAGATATGGTATAATAGAGGGCAAATATTGTATAATACAGCACAGATTTGGTATAATACAGGAGAAATATTGTATAAAACAGAGCAGATATGGTATAATACAGGACATATATGGTACAATACAGGACAGATACTGTATAATACAGGACAGATTTGGTATAATACAGAACATATATTGCAGAATACTGGACAGATATTGTATAATACAGGACAGATATTGTATAATACAGCACAGATATGGTATAACACAGGACAGATATTGTATAATACAGCACAGATTTGGTATAATACAGCACAGATTTGGTATAATACAGGACAGATACTGTATAATACAGGGCAGATTTGGTATAATACAGGACATATATGGTATAATAGAGAACAAATATGGTACAATACAGGACAGATTTGGTATAATACAGGACAGATATTGTATAACATAGGACAGGTATGGTATAATACAGGACATATATGGTATAATGCAGGACAGATGTGGTATAACACAACAAAGATGTGGTATAATGTGTGACAGATATGGATGGTCCATCTCTACACCAAATACCTTCCTTCAATGCCTCAAAATGCCCACTTTCGCTAATACTCCTACTGATGACGTCACAGATGACGTGAACATCCCTCAAATCGGGATAACACTGCCCACGACACAATCGGACCAAGGATGGCCCCTCTGTACCCCAAACACACCTCCACGCACCCCCAAAATGGCCACTTTACTTACTACACCCAACTGCGCATGCGCAGATTGACGCGACTTGCACTTAAAAACACGCCATTCTGACTCCACCCCACACAAACTTCACTTTGACACATCGCACAACCCATTTGGACCCATAGTGTTCCATCTCTACCCCAAACACACCCCTCACATACCCCCAACATGCCTGCTTTCTATACTACGGCCAGACTGCGCATGCGCAAACTATTGCACACGGACGAACCATTAGTCGATACATTACAAACTCCACGGGAGCTTCAAAATAAGACCTCATACGACACCATAGGATCATAAGGGGCTCACCTAGACCCCAAAACGTTCACCCCGTATGGACCTATACCTCCATAGCCATGCAGTATAGGCCTATGGGCCTACCCAGGCCTCGGTGAACTTTTTCCAAAAATTTCACCGCTTCGCTCCGGGACCCCTCCCACCGTGTTCTAAATGACGAGACGTGAAAAACAAGACCAAACAGACCATATCATAATGAACGTGTGTGAATTTCCCAGGTTGGACCTATACCCCATAGCCAGCCTATGGGCCTACCCAGGCCTCTGTGAGCTTTTTCCAAAAAATTCACCGTTTCGCTCCGGGACCCTTCCCATCGTGTTCTAAATGACGAGACGAGAAAAACAAGACCCCACAACCCATATCACAATGAACGTGTGTGAATTTCCCAGGATGGACCTATATCCCCATAGCCAGTATGGAGCTATATGGGCTATATGGTACTTTTCCAAAAATTTCACCGTTTCGCTCCGGGACCCTTCCCATCGTGTTCTAAATGACGAGACGTGAAAAACAAATCCAAGCAACCCATATCACAATGAACGTGTGTGAATTTCCCAGGTTGAACCTATACCCCCATATAGCCAGCCTATAGGCCTATATACAGACCTCGGTGACTTTTCCCAAAAATTTCACCGATTCGCTCCGGGACCCTTCCCATTGTCATTTTCTTGGCGAAACGAGAAAAACGAGACCCCACAAGCCATAGTAAAGCCCACGAAAAAAATTGACCATCCCCATACCCCATACAGGCATTTTCCCTTATATTGTAAAATACAGACCCCTATTGTAGGGGTAAAGTCCGTGTTCCGCTTTTTTATAGTTTCGGGAAAAAATCCTAATTTTACATGCACCCACCCCATTGACTTGATAGGCAGGCCCTGATAAGCCCGGGGACCGATATTAGCCCTTTTGGCTAGGGTTGATAGGGGTTTTCCCCTAGTTTAGGGGTAAAGTCCGTGTTCCGCTTTTTATAGTTTCGGAAAAAAATCCTAATTTTACCTGCACCCACCCCATTGACTTGATAGGCAGGCCCCGATAAGCCCGGGACCGATATTAGCCCTTTTGGCTAGAGTTGATAGGGGTTTTCCCCTAGTTTAGGGGTAAAGTCCGTGTTCCGCTTTTTATAGTTTCGGGAAAAAATCCTAATTTTACATGCACCCACCCATGACTGAATGGCCCTAGAGGAGCGCTTCACTTTGATACCTCACTCGACCCATTCGGTCCACTAGGGACCCACCCCTGTCACAAAACGTCTATTCCCATACTCTTTTTAGGCATTCCCCGTATACATTAACATTGGAAGTCACTTGGTTGACATGGGACTACTTTCTGTCCGCGGAAGTGACGGCATCACCACCAGACAGCGGAAGAATACAAAGGTTAAAGGTTGCCGGAACTACTTTTGACCTCCACGTGACCTTGAGCTGGTGGCGCCCCCTGGCGCCACAGACGCCACAGAGGTGAAAGGCGATGTGGCGTCCCCTATACCTCTAACCTGGAAAAAAGGGGACCAAGAGTTACCTCCCTGGAAAATAATGGCCTTCGTGCGCTCTACCTACTACTCCGGCCGTTGATGTTCGAAGACTGATTGTAGACGGATGAGCCACTACAGAGTTAATCGTGCCCAGAAGTGAATATTTAGCAGACCAAAAGCTGCACTTTTTCGGTACGCGGAAATGATGAATCCTTTATAGCGATAAAAGTTTACAAAAAAAAAAAAAATCGAACGACCCCCTGTTTATTATTCACCTTTTTAAAATGCCCGATGGACGGAGAAACTTTCACATGTCTAACCAGAAAATCATTCCTTTTGTTTCTCTGCATGGTGGGTCGAATTTTACACATTCTCATACATTTTATGGAATTTTTCAGAAAGGTTGAAGGAGGTTTAAGAAGGATTGCGCGTCTTTTCTTCTCAATTTCCATAGCTTATGTCTCTCCTGAAATAATGGCACGAGTATGGTCATTCAGAAAATATATACTTTTACAGTGTTTTTGTTGAAGATTTATGGCATCCAGTTGTGGCCGAAGAGCCGAACCCATGCCCGTTTTCAGCCGCCCAGGATTTAGGTGTGGAGTGCACCCTGGGATATGATAATACCCCAGCCACAAGTCAGAGTTTTGGACAGGATCCCCACCCAAGCAGCACATCACCGGAAGTGACATCATATATAGAAAATCGATGTTTGTCGAACATTTCGATTACTTTTCAATTCTGCTTCGTTGACGTAGCGTTAAACAGAATGATCTAGAGATTATTTCCCCTGTTTATCTGGGCAGACCATATGAAAAGTAGTTCGCTCCTGTGCAAAACTGAAGGGGTTGTACGGCCGGATTCAAACTGAACCGTGTGTGCGTGGATTTTCGGCTATACATCATAGCAACGCCGTAAATGTCATCTTCGGCTATTGAGGACAGGGGTAAAGTGAAGTGAGCTTGTGAAACGGAGCATGCGCTGTGGGAAGGTTGAGGATTTGGTACAACCTGCTCACTGGGCTGATACGCAGTTTGGTTTAGGTAGGGCCAGAATGCCAGTCAGAGACATCAAAATATATTATCCTGTATTACTGTTTTCAATTCTATGGCGAAATGTACTGCAACCAGTATGCATTTCTATTCGTTGAACCTGAATTAGCGTTCTAGTTTCAGAATCATGAACAACGAGAAGGATTTGTCCTACACAATCTGGCCCTACCATAGGTCACGTGAGACAGCTATTTGTCACTTCCGATATGGACAGTTCCACTGTTATCACCATCTCAAAGCTTGAGTATTGGTTCAATGTTAACGTCTCCTCAGAGAGCTTGTCGTAAGAGGCGACTAACTGAGGCACCCGTGTGGTTCCCGGGTGTTAAAAGGAATAGGACCCAACGTCGTGATATGATTGAAATGTAGTTGAAAGCGACGTTAAATCATATTCACTCACCCACTCACTCAATGTTAACGCCTCAAATGAAACATGATTTTGTCCCATCGTTTGGGACGTGTGTAAACGAACATGTTTCATTCTGAAACATCTGACATATTTACATGGGTTATCGATAACTCAATATGGGATATGTCTTTGATAAGCGCCGGTCCGTTTGATTCATTTGTCACGTTGGTCAATATTTCTTAATACAGATGTTGAATAGATGTTCCAATTTGAACCATGTTTCGGCCATCCTCACTCGACAACATGTTTCAGAATGAAACGTCTCAACCCAAACACAATTTTGTCCCAACATTTGAGACATGTCACACGCGAAACGGGTCTTCATGGACATGCTCACACTTCGAGGTGTTTCAAAATAATCTAAGCGTTCATTGCACGTTTCATATGACCAACAAAGACCATGTGAAAGACACTCTACCGAAAACTAATATAATATTTGTCGAAGGATTATAGCTTTAATTTAGTGTAAAAATTGACCTCTATATATCAGTAATTTCATTAAATCAACGAATGAACTGACTTATCAATAGTATCAATACTTTTTTTATAATTTCGTGAAATCCATAGTTTCGCGTTTTTACTGTATAACATTGAATGGAGGGCACACGCCGCAGTTTCTCGTTGTTGAACATCATATGCTTCATGGAATGGTACTTTATAACGATGGATACGTCTTCACCATGGCGGAACAGTGGTCGTGTTGGAGTGAAGAAAAACAGCCGCTGTGGTAGAAGATAGAAGATCTATATCTTCGTTGAGAACATGAACTTTCCACAGTTGGTAAACTTTGTAAATGAAGGTATTACTTCCCGAGCATGGACTTCTCCAGGATTTCTTGAGAGAGGTCGTTTCCCACTCTTATTTATTATAGAGCCATTATACATCGCACCCAACGATCACCTTATTGTACAGCGAAGATCACATGCTCCCAATATGGGATTTGTGTCACTATCATACGGAGCCGTGAAAGGAACATGGGAATTTTTTTTTTTCGTGCTTTCAAGAGCTATACTCAAATCTCACACATCGATTATAATGTCCGTGTGACTTTGAATTAATAAAGGGGGAATGTGTTCAACTTGCCAAAATGGCTCTTGTCTTTTATGAACTGGGTGACGGATGAATACAATTATATTGTGATCTTGAAATAACAATAATTACTGGATATCAGGCCGTCCCCAACACTAATGCCCAAATCGATCTAATCTGCAGGAGGAACGCTCTGAAAATCACCTCTGGTATTGATCATCCGGGTCCCGTTCGATGGCATCTGGCGTTGACCCTGCTACTCGCCTGGATATTGGCGTACTTCTGTATCTGGAAAGGAGTCAAGTGGACGGGAAAAGTAAGTACACGGTCGTCTGCTAAATAACAAAATGCCCGGATGATGACCTCCTTCAGCTGAGTAAGCAACTTCCCGCCAATTTCTGACCAATCGTTCCTTATACATTCAACTACAATTGTTTGAAGTATCATGCCGTATTACACAATTCGACTGTTTATATGCTCTATGATTTGAACTAACCGACACCATAACTCTGTCTCCGAGCATATGGAGGAGGAGGATGAGGGAGGGGATTACTACACATCCCCAATTTCTGCAAAATCAATGTATGGCATTGGGAGATAAAAAAGATCTCTATACACTTCAACTGGTCAGTATATACCACTGACCTTCTCCCATTGGAGTGAAAATAATAAAATATTAGCCAATTTTGCATCACACCTGCTCCACAATTTGCACTATGTAAACGCTGCTGATTTTACGTTTAGAACCAATGTTTTTACACCCATACTATAGAAACGTCTCTTCGAAGTTAATCAGTATATCGTCGATCAATCGAAAATTTTGCAACAGGTCAACTGTTACAATTAGGAGCACTTCTCACTTTCAATTTTAGGGACGATTTGTTTATATTTATGGATATCTTTGATCGCCTTCAAGTGATTGAATGCAGACCGATAAACTTTGCTCTGGTCATCGTGATTCATAGGTAAAATAAACAAAGTACCGGTGTATGCCTGCTTTATCGCCTGTATATATTTTCTCTATTGCATCTTGTGTAAGCTACTCCCTGTATGAATATTGTTTAATACCAGGTTGGTACGTTTTCGTCACACCCAGAATATATTGTCTTTATTCCAGGGTCTGTACGCCACACCCTGTATATATTTTCTCTAATATTCCAGTCTCAGTATGCCTTACCCTGTATATACGCTCTCTATCTCAGGCCCAGTACGCCACTCATTGTATGTATGCTTTCTATTCCAGGCTCTGTATACCACATTCTGTGCATATACTCTCTATCCCATGCCCTGTACGCCACACTCTGTACATATACTCTCTATCCAAGACTGTATGCCAAACCTTGTAAAATGCTCCCTATTCCAGGCTTTGTATGCCACACCCTGTCCATATGCCTTCTATTCCAGCTCTATACGCCACACCCTGTACATATACTCTCTATTCCAGGCTTTATATGCCACACCCTGTACATATGTCCTATATCCCATGCTCTGTACGCCACATCCTGTACAATGCTCTCTATTCCCGGCTTTGTTTGCCACACTCTGTACATGTACTGTCTATTCCACGCTTTGTATGCCACACCCTGTCCATATACTCTCTACTCCAGCTCTGTACGCCACACCCTGTACATACATATGTTCTATATCCCGTGCTCTGTACGCCACACCCTGTACATATGCTCTCTATTCCAGGTTTTGTATGCTACACTCTGTACATGTACTATCTATTCCAGCTCCGTACGCCACACCCCGTACATATGTTCTATATCCCATGCCCTGTACGCCACACACTGTGCATATATCAGTAATCTGTATTCCAGCTCTGTACGCCACACCCTGTACACATACTCTGTATCCCGGGCTCTACATGCCACACATTGTACATGAACTCTCTATCCCAGGCTCTGTACGCCACATCATGTGCATATACTTGCTATTACAGCTGTGTACGTCACACCCTGTACATATTCTCTAGATCCCAGGCTCTGTACGCCACACGCTGTACATATACTCTATAGATATCCCAGGCTATATACGCCACACCCTGTACATCTCTATCCCTGCTCTGTAAGCCACCCCAAGAATATATGCTCTATTCCAGTCTCAGTATGCCACACCCTGTATATATTTCTCTATCCCAGGCTCTGTACATATACTCTATATCATAGACTCTGTATGCCACACCTGGTATATGTGCTCTCTATTCTAGGCTCTGTATTCCACACCCTTCGCATATACTGGTACTCTCTATTTCAGCTCTTTACGCCACACCCTGTACATATACTCTATTCCAGCTCTTTACACCATACCCTGTACATATACTCTATAAGCCATCCTCTGTACGCCACACCCTGTACATATGCTCTCTATCTCAGACTCTGTATGCCACACCCTGTTTATGTACTATTTATTCCATGCTTCGTATACCACACACTGTACATATACTCGCTATTCCAGCTCTGTACGCTACACAATGTACATATGCCCTATATCCCAGGCTCTGTACGCCACACCCTGTACATATACTCTCTATACCAGGCTCTACGCCACACACTGTAAATATGCTTCGTATCCCAGGCTCTGTACGCTGCACCCTGAAGATGGACCAGGACATAGTCCTGACTGCACTGGAAGGGTATATTATTGAGTGGTCAAAGCGAGAAAAAGTTGAACCTACATACTAACTGACTGCCTGGACCTCCCAAAGAACAAGGTCGCTGAAACAATCCGCCATATTGATAGAAGTACCCTTCCCTTAGCAAAACAAGTACTCAGAAATCCCAGTTCACAAGAAGTTCTAGCAAATCTTCGGAGTAAAATCGTCATAGTCCCAGCGGACAAAGCTCCCAATAATATAATATTCATATGTAAATATTACTATTACCAGGGGCTGGTTAAGGAATTGAGTAGAAGCACACCATCGCCGAATACGTCTACTCACTCTCAAACAGCAGTTGCTCTGTAAGATTTATTTAACAACCACATAACGTTGCTCAAGGAAAGAGGTATTTGTCTTCAAATCACTCATAACGATATACCGAAAGTGTACTGGTCTCCCAAAATGCATAAATCATCTTACAAAGCTAGATTCATAGCTGGTTCTAGGAGCTGCACCACCAATCTTCTTTCAACCCTGTTGACGAGGGCCCTTCAGAAGGTAAAAGCATTTTGGGAAAGGTATTGCGTTACTATTTCTAAGAAATCTGGCATTGAATGCATGTGGATATTGAAAAACACAAAATGTCTTACGGAAGAACTTGATGCTAAAGATCACATACCGTACAGACATGTATCCACACGAGATTTCCCGACTCTCTATACTACAATCCCTCATCAGGACCTTATTGTCCGTCTAAGTTCATTAATAGCATCGGTGTTCAAGAAAACTGATCGCCGATATATTATTGTCAGAAGCTATGGAGCATTCCTTAGCTCTACTACATACAAGGGATATCACTCATGGGATATTTCTTTGCTTATAGAGTTGCTCGAATTTCTCATTAATAATATATATGTGAAATTTGGCCATACATTATATCAAAAGTATATAGATATTCCAATGGGTACTAATTGTGCCTCTATATCTCTATAAAAATGAAGCGGGCCTTCTCTCTCGTCGACTTTACGACAAAAGAGATGATTACAATTTCGACATCGTAAACTTCCCTATCAGGACAGTAATATATCAGAGGGACCTGCATATGGCGTATACATATTTCGCCTAGTAGCATTTGCTAGATCCTGTGTTAAATGTGACGATTTTAATGGACGTCACAACACATTATTGCAGAATCTTGTAAAACAGGGGCATATCATCAAGCGCCTGCATTCGAAGTTTCTCAAATTTGGCGATACATATATCATGCTGATAGCAAATTACAACACATATAAGGGAAGTGGGAAGAGGTGCCGAATACTTACAGAGCCACATGACTTCACAGTACAGTCTTCTGGTTAACATATTCTAAAGCACATACCAAGAATCTAACGATTCGTTGTTTCTCAGGTACGCTTTTATTGTATCTGTTTATGTGGCAACTTGGATGACATGACCACACAGCCCCTAGTACCGGCATAAGCGGTATTAGATACAAATCTAGAGAGCTATGATGGAAATGCTCTGACAGCTTGTATATTGGTAATTGGTGAGCTGTGTCGCTGTGACAACTCGTACAGTGGGGATTGGTGAGCTGTATCGTCGTCAGATGAAAGTGACGGAATTTAACACAAAAGACTAGTCTGTAAGGCCCGATGTCGACCCAGCATCAACTTCCCATACTGCCAACATATATCAAAGATCAAAAGGTCCGTACAGGGGGCGGGCCCCGGGGACGAAACGTCCACCAGCAGAATCTCGCCATATACAAGTAAAAATTACAACACATATAAGGGAAGGGGGAAGAGGTGCCGACATATTGACAGAGCCACATGACTTCACAGTATAGTCTTCTGGTTAACCTATTCTAAAGCACATACCAAGAATCTAACGATTTGTGATATGTGTTGTATCTCGGGTACGCTTTTATTGTAGCTGTTCATGTGGCAACTTGGAAGACATGACCACACGGCCCCTAGCAAATACGAACGTAGCGGGCAAGATCCATATCGGTACGTTTCGTAACTTGTGTCTAATTCTCTAGAAATGACTTTATAACGTATATCATATTGATTAAGAATACCGATCAGCGATACGGATTTGATATTTTTGGAACATCGTGATGTCTAGCATCATTGAAAACTGTTGACCGCTTCTGTCTTGCAGGAAATTAGCATGGTTTTATGTATACTATGACTTATCCTTTTAATTTGGTGCTAATGTTATTATATGAATTATGTCAATGGATTATGGACGCGGAAATTCTTTAATGGACAACGGCTGAATATTGAATGACGGACTAGACCCAACCTTGTATATATGTTCTCTATTCCAGGTTCTGTATGCCACACCCTGTACATATACTCTCTATTCCTGGCTCTGCACATCACACACTGTATATACGCTCTGTATTCCAGTCTCAGTACACAACATCCTGTGTATATTTCTCTATCCCAATCTCTGTATGCCATACCCTGTACATATATTCTCTATTCCCGGCTCTGTACATCACACACTGTATATATGTTCCTATTTCAGTCTCAGTACACAACATCCTGTATATATTTTCGATATTCCAGCCTCTGTATGCCACATCCTACATCTATTTTCTCTATTCAAGGCTTTCCATGCTACACCCTCTCTATACATTTTCTCTATCACACCCCCTGTATGCCACAACTGTATATATTTTCTCTTCCAAGCCCTGTACGCCACACCCTGTAAATATTTTCTCTATACCAGGTTCTGTGGGTCACACCCTGTATATTATCTCTATATTCCAGGATGTGTCTATCGCCGCCTATATATATTTTCTGTATTCCAGGATAGTACGTCGCCGAGTCAAAGTCCTCCTGTCCAGTGCATTTGGGGGGTGGGAGATTCGGTCTGTGTAACATGTGTATATATACTTTCTCGATCGCAGGTTGTGTATGTCACCGCCTGTATATAGAATTTTTCCATTCAAGTTGGTGTACGTCACATCCCGTGTATATTTTCTCTAGTCAGGCTGTGTACGTTACCATTTACTTTCTTGATTATAGGTTATGTACGTTACATCTTATGTATATTGTTTCTTGCATCCATGTTATGTACGTCAACTCCAGCATATACTCTGTCTGTTTCAGATTGTGTACGTCACATCCTATTTATATTTTCTCTCTTCCCGTTTGTGTACGTCACGACCTGTATATATTTCCTCTATTTCAGATTGTGTATGTCACCGCCTGGGTATTTTTCCTTATTCCAGGATGTGTACGTAATCGTCTGTATTGTCATGTATTGTTCATATTCCAGATTATATACGTCACGACCTGTATATAATTTCTCTATTCCAGGTTGTGTATGTCACGACCTGTATATAATTTCTCTTCTCCAGGTTGTGTATATCATCGTCTGGATATACATGTATATTCCGTATTCCAGGTTGTAAACGTCACCGTCTGTACGTGTATTTTCGATATTTCAGGTAGTGTACGTGACGGCGTTGTTTCCTTACTTTCTCTTGTTCATCCTACTCATACGAGGAGTGACTCTGCCTGGCGCTATGAAGGGTATATCATTCTATATCTACCCACAGATGGACCGTCTACTGGATTCCCAGGTATGTTACATTGTTGTATTAATACTGGCACTGCGTTATTTATACGAGCTTTCATTAAACCCACCCACTGCCCTCAGGGGTATGTCCCCACCCCAGGGGATCTGAGCCGACCCTCCTATATTCTATATCTATAGGTTAGCCAGGTGTTTGAACGAACATGAATATCCCTACCACGTGACGTAAATAGGAACCAACCAGGCAGGAACACCCAAAGGAGCCGCAGTGATTAAATAAAATAGGGAGATTGTGTGCCCTTTCTATACTACTCATTGTGCACTACTCATCGCACATGCGCAGTCCACCCATTCTACTGTAGGGTGCAAGCCTGGTCCATGGAATCTCCGGTAGTGAACACCCCAGGTCTCTCGCCCCACCCTATCCCGCGCCACACCTATGCAACCCGCTGTGCCCTTTCTATACTACTCATCACGCATGCGCAGTCGACCCATTCTACTGTAGGGTGACCAAGGGATCTCATGAAGTAGGAGGAGGAGGAGTCGGACACGCCACGGATTAAGAAGTGAAACCCACATGTCTCTTGCCTCCCTGGCCAGCTTCTTTAATAGTATGAGTAAAGCGGAGTAGGAGGAGGAGGAGGAGGAGGAGGAGTAGGAGGAGGAGGAGGACACGCCACGGATTATACTAGGGAGATATGTATGTGCGTCACGAGACACATCTGGCTGTTGTCCCTTGGGGAGGCGTGCAGAGTGAGACCCACTAGCCAAGTGTCATACTTTTAGTTGGATAATCTTTTGGTTGTTACCTATTAAATGATATCTCTTCCGCAATTATATATAATAATTGTATTATAATTATTCTAGTAGTTCATTAATGCTGTTCGTCATAACATTTTAATGTTGTTAACTGAAATAGACCTGTGTGGAGATCACATGAGTATTCCCTTCAAACTATTTTTTTGTCTAATTCAGGTATGGGTTGATGCCGTAACCCAGATCTTTTTCTCATACGGAGTCGGACTTGGATCGTTGATAGCTCTGGGAAGTTACAACAAATATCACAACAATGTATACAGGTTGGATTCGTTCGCTATTTCACATATTTGTGCTGGACACACTGTAACTTCAACAACTGGTGTCGTTTTAGCGCAGTTTTTTAAGCGCTAACGCTGCGAGGGGGATCCGCCGCTATGCTCCTTTCGTATTAAGACCGTATCATTTTGAATCTACTGCCTACTGTCTTCTTGTAAACGCACATCGTATTTTTTGTCGCAAGTAAATATGGTTGCTCGTTTGATATACGTTAACTGCATTTGCTGTAAAAAAAGTAAATAGGATGAAAATTTTTACAAATTACTTATTTTTACTTCTTGTGTTTCCAGAGACGCCATTGGTGTGTCCCTCTTAAACAGTGGTACGAGTGTGTTTGCAGGATTTGTTATTTTCTCCGTGATCGGATTCATGGCACATGAGCAGGACAAGCCGGTTGAGGAAGTGGCGGCATCTGGTGAGTGAATTTCATTGGACAATACCTTTTAAATACGATTTAAATACGATGCCGAGGGGTATTGTCGTTGTCATGTACGTCTGTCCGTCTGTCCGTCACAGTTTTCTCGTTACCGAGATATCTTTAGAACGACTTATCCTAGGCACACCAAATTTCAGTGTACATCCATATGCTCGTGACCCAGAACCCTATTGAATCTGGACCCGATTGGGTGGAAACTTTGGTGGCCATCTTTAATTTATGCGAATTCATCACAGCTTTCTCGTTACCAATATATTTTTAGAATGACTTATTCTAGGCACACCAGACTTGCAGTCTACACTCATATGCTCGTGACCCAGAACCCTATTGAATCTCCACCAGATTGGCATCCTTCCCACAGCGCATGCTCCATTTCGCAGGCTCCATTATCCATCCGTGCCTCCAATAGCGGAAGTTGACCTTTACTACATGTACCTTGCTGTGACGTATAAGGCAAAATCCACGTACGCATGATTCAGTTTAAATCCAGCCGCACAACTCCCCCAGTGTTGCACATGAGCGAACTACCTTTCATATGCTCTGTCCAGATAAACGGGGAAAATATTCTCCAGATAATTCTTTTCAACGCTAGGTCAACAGAGGTATTATGCAGACTTCAAATCGAAATATTCGGCAAACATCTATTTTACTATATATGGTGTCACTTCTGGCGATGTGCGCGAAGGCCCCGAATCCGGTCCAAAAATCTGACCGGTGGCTGGGGTACTATTAGACCCCCAGCGAGGTGGTTGCCAGATTGGGTGAAAACTTTGGCGGTCATCTTTAATTTATGCGAAACCATTAATCTTGTGTATCTCGGAAACCATTTCGCTGTTCAGTGTGAAACTTGGAAGATCTTTGATACATCAAGAAACTTGAAAGGAATGACCAAACCAGTTACCCTGATTGGGTGGAAACCATGGCAGCCATCTTTAATTTATGCAAAATCTTTAATGATGTATATCTCCGTTTCAGTGTTCTATACGAAACTTGGTATACAGCATCGATGTATCAAGAGACTTGCAATGAATAACCACATCAGTTCCTGTGAGTGGCGGGAAGAATAGGCTGCCATTTTCAATTTATGCAAAATCAATAATGATCTCTACCTATGATACCGTTCAAGTGTTTGAAGTAAAATTTGATATACATCATCAATGCATCAAGAGACTTACGATGAATGACAGAACTGGTTTCTCTGTCTGATTGGGCGGAAATCTTGGCGACCATTTTTAATTTAGTTTCTCTGATTAGGTGGAAAACTTGATTGCCATCTTTAATTTATGCAAAATCACTCAGGTACTGTTCAAGTGTTTAATGCAAGAATTTGTATACATCATCAATACATCAAGAGACTAACAATGACTGACAGAACCGTCTTCCCTGACTGGATGGAAACCTTGACAGTCATTTTTAAATATGTAAAATCATTGATGATCCATATATCCTTTGATACTGTTCAAGTGTTCAGTATATATAATACTTGGTATGCGTCATCGATACATCAACAGACAAGTAATGACTGCGGATTTCTCTGATTGGACGGAAACCTTGGGGTCATTTCTAATTGAAAAAAAATTAATAATCTGTATTCGTCACTTGACTGCTTGGTGTTCCTGACGTCTTCAAAGTAGTATGGTTCAAATTGAATACATTAAGAATGGCTACCGCCGAGAGCCGAGGGGATTTCAGATGCGCAGCTTCGATCTAGCAGATGCTATTCTGGTCGTGCGCCAGGAATTTGTCCAGCCAATCAGATGCCTGCCGACCGCGATGCAGCTATATTCCGCGACAAAAAGAAGTACTCTTATCCGTACCTAAGTTTTCCTGATTTGTCGTGATTGATTCTTTGCTGCTCTTTGAGAGAAATTCTTTCCTATCATATTTCTCTTCCATTGATCAATAAAAAGAGCTCCGATATTAGCTCAACCATTGGAGTGACTCGGACATCGCATGAATAGTTTTGATGTAATGAGTCTGCTGATAAACATTCTCCAAGGCGACGCACATTCTATTGTACACATGCACTGCAAGTAGAAAGCAAGTAGAATAGCGAGGGTATTGCCTCAGACAACAGTCCTCACCATGTCACAGAGGATACATTATATATCACGCCACCATCACGTCTCTTTTGTCTGATAGTAGATACCTTTACTCGTACTGGCTTCGAGTTAGGACGTTCACACGATTCAAGTCTTCCTCGTATGACTAATTTCATTATAATTGTTTCATTATCACAATATATATGCTCTAACAATTCAACAATTTCGTTTCAGGTCCCGGGTTAGCATTTTTAGCATACCCCTCAGCAGTAATGCAGCTTCCTATATCTCCACTCTGGGCTTGTCTCTTCTTTCTAATGCTGCTGATGTTGGGGCTTGACAGTCAGGTATGCCAATAACGGTTTGATGAATCGAAGAGTATAAGATTAAGCCTGGTCAGATAGGTTGTCCCAGTGTATGTTTGTTTTTAGGAAAATATGTTTTTACCCGAGTTGCCAACCAGAAAAAAATGATACATCTAGGTTATTGAATTGGTCGAGCCGTAAATTTTCCCATCGGATATTCATTCCTCCACACCAATTAGTAACAGGGAAAGACTAGAAAAGTAGTGCGCATATGTAGTCGAGTGTGGAGTGTTCACTTCCGGTTTGCGCAATTCCGATTGCGCATGCACATACTACATTTTCTTGTCTTTCCGTACTACTCCGCAGGGTCAAAGATCACTTCGGTGACATGACTATGACGTTACCAGGGTCAATGGTCAAGAAACATGAAGATATTCTTTTACTACTACTCCGTTTCATACTGAATTGTGAAAACACTAAAGCAAAGTAATTTCACAATCGCATGGCGTGAACTGGTTGTCGTCGTTATTGCTGTTAATGAAGCAACAATTCGGCAAGAATATAATTGTTTTCCACCTTTTCATAATGTCAAAATGTTAGTCGATCTCACAACAAATATGTTCGTGCATCGTCCGAGCTGTCCCCTAGATAAAGGAACGCATACTTGACATCTGCTCGTTACACCTAGCGATTTTCCGCGTAAAAATTCATTTCCTACTTGAAGAACCTGAAGATTTCTAAGAGCGTAGGTATTTTCCAAAGCAAGGCGATCAAATAAATCCCGATCGTGGCCTATTCAGAAAACTGTATAGATCAAATTTCTGGTAAATAAAAAGTGTGGAATTGAATTGTTTTTGACTGGTACCGCAAGTTCGTGTATTTTCTTGGAGCTTTCCGTTTCCGGAATCGGAATCCTGTATATAGCTATACTAAATGTAATACTTACGGTATACTTATTTATTCAAGCTACAGGATTGGTCATAGCTAAGTAGGCCTAGAGAAATAAACACAGAAATACCAGGTTCGCAGTTTAGGTCATTTATTGAAAATGACAAAGATCCAAATAAATATAAAAAAGGGGGCATGGACAATGGAAAGGAAACGTTAGGTATTATGTTATGTACTTCAACATGCTCCAAAGTAGTCAAAGGTTGGGGGGCGGAAAAGGCCAAGAGCGAGGAAGGAATGAAATTTGATCCAGAGGTGAAGTAGTTTTGTATGTATGAAATGCGGACAACAGTTGTCTGGCGTCACCGTATAAGACCACACCAAAATCAAATGCAGGCCAGGCAGTGCCATCAATTGAGCCAGCAATGCAGGGGAGACAACTCTTACCTATTAAGTTTCTCTGCCTGGACATCTCCAAAACAGATTGTAATAAAAACTGTACTACTCATAAAACTCATTATTGTTCACAATAATTTTGATATATTCATATTTTTTATACGTTCTAGTTCGTTACCATGGAAGGCTTCTTCACAGCTCTAATCGACGAATTTCCACGATATCTACGACCGCACCGTGAACTCTTCATCGCCGCTGTTTGTCTTGTCTCCTATCTGGTGGGCCTATCGATGGTGACGGAGGTAAGTACGCTCAATAATCATCTTGACTATTTCTCTACCTCACTACCTTCATTGCAAGAAGACTGACGATGTAAACAATCACGCTGATTCACTGAGCGTATGATACTGAGTCAAATGTGTTTCATGCTAAACTTATAATTTGTTTCCTTTTTTTCAAAATATCAGCGGTATTATTCAATATTTCGCACCCGCTCTCTCACAGAAAGTCTGTAGTCTTAAGGCTCTCCCTCGAGTCAATGGAATTTACGAAATTGTTTTTAGGATGGAAATTCGAATCAATCAATCAATAATCTGGTAGCAAGCTAGACGGTATCCGATTATGCCAACATTGAATATTTGACATGTGATCCATATTTTTCAGGGCGGTATGTACGTATTTGAGCTGTTTAATTACTACTCTGCAAGCGGTCCGGCCCTACTCTGGCTCATGATGTTTGAATCCATCGCCATTGGCTGGTCTTACGGTGAGTTACATTTGTAAATAATACATCTTATAAATAACACCAGAGTGCACATGTATATCAGTAAGCCCTCTCCCCTGTCCATCCGCCCCACCCGCGGTTGTCTTGATCAATGTGATGCTTTGCAATGGTCCAGTGGTCAGAGCGTCCGCCTCGCAAGCGAATCAAACCTCAAACCTGGAGCTTATTGCTTTCTCGCTTATGGAATGGTGCTTCAGTGAGGGAGCACTGTTAATGGCGACATTGAAACCGCTCGACCCGTTACATGTTGACGCACCATCATTATACGATTGAAACTTTGATGAAGGGGAAGGGGAACCTATTCACTCACTCTAGAAGTCACAAAGTGGAGCACTTTAACGACAGCATCAACCAAAAGTGGGTAGATGTCAATACTCCATCTGCGATCAGCGATTTTCGATTGGTTCACGCCACTCCGCGCGAGTTTCCGCGTCCGGGCGCCATTGAACCTGTGGTCGTGACGTGATACAGGCCTTTCCACACCACCTGAACCTGTGATCGTGATGTCATCCACGCCATTCCGCGACCACGTTCCACCTGATCCTGTGATCGTGATGTGATCCACGCCATTCCGAGCAACTTGATCCTGTGATCGCGATGTGATCCACGCCATTCCGCGACCACGAGCCACCGAACATGAATAGAATAGAACTTTATTTATGCTAATCAAAGCGCCCGCAAGGAGCCAACAATCAAAACATTACAAAAAATTCCAACATTACCTATCAAAACAGCCCACCCCTCATTTTGCTGGTTCCCTCCCCATACCTGAGATACTACACACGGACCGTACACGGTCTTTTAACTACCGGTTTATATTTTGGTTTGCTTATTGCTAGTGTCACTTCGGAAGATAGACACTTTATGTAGGAACTCAGCTACAGCTAGACAAATCATTGAACATGTGATCGTGACGTGGATCACGTCTTTCTGCGCCATCGGAATCTGTGGTCCTGACATGGTTTCACTCCATTTCTACTGCCAAGAGCCACCTGAACTTGGAATCATGAAGTGGTTCATGCATTTTCGCGCCGACGCACCTCGTGATTCTGTGATCGTGACGTGGATGACACTTTTCCACGCCCGCGCGTCACCTGAACCTGTGATCATGGCGTGGTTCATGCGTTTTTGCGCCCCCAAGCCACCTGAAGCTGTGATCCTGACGTGGTTTAAGCTTACGCGATTCTGAGCTCTCGCATCAACTGACACTTGCACCCCGCGCCACCCCGTGCCCGCGTCTCACCTGAACCTTCGACAACGACTTTCGTTTCTGAATCCTGAGTATTGATAGTCTAATAATGCGACCTATTTTGGGTAACGCGAATGGGTTTGCCTCACTCGCCCCAGCCTTTTTACTCATATGAACAGCATCGGCCAATTTTGGCCTTGGGGTATCGTCGTCGTCATGTACGTCTGTCTGTCCGTCTGTTCGTCACGGTTTTTTTTGTTACCACCAGCGAGTACCAAACGGTCTATATGTGCTCTCCACATTTTGATAGACCAGCAAACTCTAAAAAGAATGATATTTATGTCACGAGAACACTCATAACGTTAACCGGGCAGACACGACAAAATTGTCGTTGACAAATGCGACCAAATTTATGGAATACTATTGATTACGGCCATTCGCTATCATCTGTCCTCGCACACGGTCCTCGTGTATGATACAAGCTCGTGAGAAAGCGAATGGCCGCAACAATTCTTTCATAAATTTTGTCGCATTCGACCAGAGACACTATAATATTATAGTGTCTTTGATTCGACAAAGGAATTTTGATCGTCTGGGCCCGGATTTACTGTTGGTAATTGAGACTGGACGATATCACAGGTAGCACCTAAATGATAATGAAACTGATAACTCAATATCTCGGGTTATCGGGGCTTTGTGCAATGGTTGGCTTGCACTATAATCCAAGTTAATCCTTAGACATACTATCTCACCCAGATTTGTGAGGCAGGTGCATTAACACAAGGGTTACCGCGTGAGATCCGGTTCGTTCTCCTGACCTCTTCCCTATGTTTTTAACCTGGGACGAGTTTTAAACTAATGATAACTGGTGTAAATATGATATATATGGATACAATTTTCCTATTATTCAAATAAAACACCAATGGGCTTACACTTATGATAATATTGGTAACTTCAGTTCAAAAATAGACTTCGATTAAAAATATTTCCTATGTTAAAGAGATGGCAAAGCGCCTGGATTAACGAACCAGAATTCATGTTGTCAGCCACGTGCAAGTCGGGGTAAGATAGTATTAATATTGTCTAAGGGTTAACTTGAATTAACTTGAATTACAGTGCAAAAACCGGATTCATGTTGCAGATTGATCGTGTAATGAATACCGTAAATAACTTTGCTAATCAACCTGTACCTCTTTGTTTTCAGGGGTCGGTCGTTTCTACGACAACATGAACGACATGTTTGGGTTCTATCCAAATGGGTATTGGAAGATAGCCTGGTGCATTACGACTCCAGCAATTTGCTTTGTACGTATATGAGTGTTACCATTAAATGTAAAGTACGGTAGACTGAATTCAGACTCAGTATCCTGTGGACATTAAATCTGGGGTGGATCTTTAATTTCAAGTTCACCACTGGGCGCGCTCACGAGACTCGATCAGGTTAGGGTGATCCCACTCTCTAAAATGGAGGTAAAAAGATTGTTTTTGCTCAATAAATCAAGTTACATACTGAATTCAAAATGGGTTAAGAATAGTTCACATGGCCCAAAATCAAGTAGCCTAGGCCATGAAATCACGTGACTGAAGTCTGACAAATGCTCTTAAGCGTGATTACGTCTAATTAGGATGCAAATTTGCGCTAATTAGCGTTAAATCAATATTACGGGTTAGGGTTAGGTTTAGGGTTTTGGAGTTAGGGTTAGGTTTGTGTTAGGTATATAAAAAAAATCCAACGGTTGCTTTCAGCTGCTTCCGTGGCTGCCTGACTATGGAGCAAAGAATGACGGATTCGATCCCCGTCGGTGCCAGTTCGTTATTTTCGGACAGGTTTTTGTCTAGCTCGTAAATTGTTGGACGGGTAAATACAGTGCCCCAACAACATATGGAAAGTCCAACAAATAACACAGCTGAGCCCTACAGGCCACTTGAATGTGGGCCATGGGAACTATCCTCGATCAAACAAAAATCCTCTTGTGGCGCACATAGACATATAAATCCCTATTAAATGGTAGTAAAAAAATAAATTGTTGTCTATCGAATTTGCATAATAATAGGCCAAATATTTGTCAGGCTATTGAAACAACAATGACTGGTTCTTCAAATGGCAGGATGCTGGTGACCTAAACACCTAATATTTTGCTCCATGTCCCCAGCTTAGAATACACAGCTGGATAAATGTCAACAGTTCATGATAATGTTACGTCGTTATGAAACAGAAAGGATGCTTGACGCGTTCTTCAGGGTGTACTGCTTTTGAGTCTGAGCGTTCATTTTAATACCTTAGCTTTTGAAGGTTTACTGCTTTTCACCCTGAGCATTTAATCTCTAAGGTGTACATCTGCTTACCCTGATTGATTAAAAATACATTCGTTCTCTAGGGATTAATGATTTTCAGTCTAAGCGTCTATTCCTTATATATACATTCTTTCTTCGGAGAGATTTGCTGTTCAGCCTGAGCTAATAATCTAATAAATTCATTCTCTTTGAATTATTGATGCTTAGACTGAGAGTTTATTCCTTATATAAACATTCCGTTTTCGAGGCTTATTGCTCTCCAGTTTGATAATTAGATGTAACACATTCGTGCTTTCATGAAGTATTTCCGTTCAGCCTGAGCATTTAATCTAATACATTCGTTCTTACATGAAGTATTGCCGTTCAACCTGAGCATTTAATCTAATACATTCGTTCTTTCAGGAAGTATTGCCGTTCAACTTGCCCATTTAATCTAATACATTCGTTCTTTCAGGAAGTATTGCCCGTTCAACCTGTCCATTTAATCTAATACATTCGTTCGTCCATGATGTATCGTCGTTCAGCCTGAGCATTTAATCTAATACATTCGTTCTTTCGTGAACTATTGCCGTTCAGCCTGAGCATTTAATCTAATAGATTCGTTCTTTCAGGAAGTATTGCCGTTCAGCTTGAGCATTTAATGTAATACATTCGTTCTTTTATGAAGTATTGCCGTTCAGCCTGAGCATTTAATCTAATACATTCGTTCTTTCAGGGAGTACTGCTGTTTAGCCTGATTGTTTTCAAACCTGTCAAGTACAACACCTATGAATATCCGTGGTGGGGTCACGCTATTGGAGCGTTCATGGCATTGTCCTCGGTTTTATGCATACCTGGCTATATGGTTTATAAAATCGCTGTCACACCTGGACCCTTGCTTCAGGTAAGTCTCGGTATATTAAAGTAATATAACTTCTTGTAAAAACCATCCCTCTACATCGACATCCACACCAGTGTCGTTCGGTACTGAGGAGAACACAGGTCGTGTAACGACTTTCGAAAACTGATTCGTTTCAATGCATTCAAATTAGCTCTTTGGATAATTGAACTTTGTGACGGCACTGACGAAATCGCGATATCCTGGAACACCTACCGGTTTGGGAAATACATGTTACAGTTCTCCTAATACTAAACGTATCAGAATTGTGAACAGCGGTATTCCAGAAAAAGTGGACTTCACCATCAAGTTCGGACAGCCATCGTCCACGATCGCCATACATTTTGTTCGGTGAAACTGCTTGTCCTTAATTTTCCGCTGGCCTGTTGGATAATTGGTGAATTGTGTCGTCAACTTGCTATATCGTGTAACCTAAGGCACTTCCATACATCACATAAAATAAGTGTATGCATGAATAGATTCAAGCATGGTCGCCATATTCAAGATGGCTACCAATATATTAGCAAAATTAACTAATATAATTGACTAAACTGGGCAGTGATCACACCAAATTCAATGTTTATGCATGTTATATCAGTGTAACATTAGATTAGATCCTTGGGTCAAATACTATAACCATGCCTAAGTTAGTGCTATAATTTTGAAATCTAGCAAAATGAGGTTTATTCACACCTGATTTGATATGCCACTGGTGGCCATCTTGAATATGGAAGTCATTTTCATAGGATTTCGAGAGGATTATAATTTTATATTGAAAAGTATGTCAAATAGTAAACCGTGTTATGTTGGTTGGAATAACCTTCAAAATCCAGCAAATTGGAAGTTAATTCAGTGATTTGGGGTTGATTTCGCTATTACATTGGCAGCCATCTTGAATTTGACGGCTATTTTGAAAGAACTTAAAGTTTCATGCTTTTATACCTCAAAGTATATAATTCCCCAATATGATGCACTGGTTGTTGTGCTATAGCGTTAGCTATAAAAGCCTGTATTTCCGAAAGTATATAACGGGTATCTAAAGAAATGGAATAATGTAATAGTTGGATGGTTAGGAGATGTTAAACAAGTAGTTACTAGAAGCCACGATTTTCGAGCGACCAAACTCGTAATGCTAACTTGTGCAAAAAAAGGCCGACGCGACTAACAGTCGTGTGTTGGCTTGAATGTGACATTCTGCTAAAATTGGATCCAACTCCTTTGAAGGAAAATTTGTCGATCTCAAAAATGACTCAATTACAACATAGTTTGTGGTTACTGCTCTTCTATTTTCAGCGAATAAAAGATCTCTTACGACAGGAGTTGCCGGCTAGACATGGAAATGATGCACCGCCGCCATACTCGGCCGTTGCTGGTGAAGGGGAGATAACTCCACTTTAGTACGTACGTGTGATTGATGAGCGGGAAACAGTATCTGCAAACGAAGCTCTCATTGGCTTCAGCTGATCGCGTTAAGAGAACGATGGAGTGTAATGTATGATATTATCCCTGACTGCCAACAAGCGATGCGATTGGGCAATCGGAGTTATGGAAGTTGTGTTTGGCACAAATTATTTGGATTTGGAGGCAATCTGCTGATTTTTCATGGTTGTAACCGAGTCTTGGTACTGACCAATCTTGGTATTTTCTTGTATAAAGGTGATGGTACGATAAGGCGGAATTTTGGCCTATACGTGGTGCGGTTGAAATCGAAAAAATAAAATGTCCTTAAAATATTTACCTTTTAATGTAACGGCAAGAGAAAATATAAGTACACAATATGTGAAAGTTTTAGAGCGATTGCGTTATGAATATAGTTATCACATGAAACTGAAATCCACAGCTTGTGCTATTTCGTGAAAAATGGATCTAAATCGAGTACTTCAGACACGCATTTAGACGTGAAGGACCCCTTGGACCAAAACGCCATTTAACTTGGTGTTGTTTGGTAACATTATATCCCCACTGCTAGAAGATCGTTTTGGTCCAAGGAGTCCTTCATACTAAAAAATGAAAAGTTATGATTCATAACGTTTGAAGTTTTCGAAAGCAGATTAAAGTGACAAAATAGCCTGTTACAGTCGTTCGTATGTCGTGGTGTAGTGGATACGCACGTTGGATCACAAGCGTCTCGAGATTTTCTTTTACCGAGTTCGAATCCCAGGAGGGCAACATGTGTGACGTCGACAAGTTATTTCAATCTTTCTCATTTTTGTAAAAAAAAATTGCATTCAGTATATCTGAAATAAGATTTTAGGCTGTCGTTATGAACCAATTAAAAATAAAATAAATATTGTTTACCGATGACACGATACCGTGTGGACATTGCGGGCTAGTCAAACGTTGAAATCGAACGATCAGTCGCACCGTTGATTGACAGTTGCCGCCGACGACAAGTTGTACATTGCGTTGTGATTGACAGATGGAGAGAAGAAATGTACATTCCTATGAGTCGGCTGGCTGTGGGCAAAAACCCCGCCTTACAATACCATCTCCTTTCGGTTTTCTCGTATAGTGATATCGGATGAACCAATCACTGTTGATAGTATGTCCCACTTACTAGTCCAGTGGTTTCTGTTTTCTGTGTAGCAGAAGAATTTTCTTAGATTGGATATTAGTATCACACTTGCTGATTAAATGAGTTTGTTTGAGAATGAAGTCTGTTTCGCGCATGACAGAAATTGTGCTTAAATTTCAAGTTGTTTATCTGTCTTTAGCCCAGGCACCGGGAAGGCTGAATGCTTCCCAATGTTAAAATGGGAACAGACTTTACGCCATGGATCATTCAGGAGCTGGCCCATTGACGTAACGTACTTCTTCCTATGTTTAAGCAAAGCTGTGACGGAACTACCTAAATATGAGATACGCTCTTGGCGATCGCTACAGCTTGAAGGGAATATTATTGGGAATTGTTTCTGTTATTTCGCATGAGCTTCGATCCTGGTGTGCGCCGTTATTCCCGAGGTGTACATTGTTTATATTTGCGAGTAGTGTGTATTTGGGGGTTCTGAAACAGCGACCAGTTTGAATAACCCAAGATAAGAAGAATCGTAAGGCAGGTGCAATTGACGGTTTCCCAAGAAAGGCGACAGGGACTGTTTAATGTTGAGTTCCTGCGATTTTGTCTCGGGCTTATCAATGAATTGTCATTGACCCAACTAGTGTATATAGCAACATAGACATATCGGAACCCGCTAAGATAACTTTTATAGAACATCATTTACCATTGATTACCACAAGACAATGGTACCGGAACCGGAAGGGACGTCATTTTTTGGCTCATCTGCTTAGTAATAGCACATTCAATATGACCATATATGCTGTCGGTATGTTAGCTGCAAATGATAACTCTCTACTATCTGGCGAGCCTGCAAAGCAGGTGAGATCTACAGTCATATCTACCTGAGCAGTAGGATAAGATTTTACTGCTCACCGTAATCACCATCATGTTCATTTCGCACGACTTTAGTATCTATTCAACTATTTCTACACACATTTCAAACTACCCTAATTGATTTATTAGAGGATCAGGTATCTTCGAACGAGCCTTGTAAATTTACAAATAGACACGAGACATCAATGACCTCGAATCAATTTGAATTTGAATTCAAGCCAAAATATTACATGGGAGTGGGTTATTGATTGGCTGACCCATTCATCTCGACACCCCTACATACATAGTGGAAATGAACCTTGGATGATAACCTCACCCTACAGAGTCGGTGTGTGCGGTTTTGGCTTGGATCGAGGGTGAAATTTACATCGCGGATTTTGTCGAACAATGATGGACTCATCTACCAAGGCAAGTTCTGAGTGTAATGAAACTTTTATGGTGATTTCGTGAAAATCTCGAGCAATAGATCTGTAGCTACTCGGTGGCATGGCCAATGTCTACAGACGGACTTTTCGAGTTGAGATATCTGAATGTGATTGTAGCTCTCACATGCTTCGCAGGCTTGCCAGATAGTAGAGAGCTACAGTGTGTCATCTTCTCATGCCAAGTCAAACTCCACGTGTTCACTTCGGGGGCTTGGTGTAATGCAGATACAGTTTGCAGCTACTGATATATAATCTGACCTTATTATTCAGGGGGAGATAAGCCCAGGCTACAGACTAAATACATATCCAACGTCCATACACGGTGTGGTTACTTTACGTCTCTCCGTTCCTTGATTGACATGTCACAATGAGGAAATAATGCCCACCCATAGCCCACTATCATCCCAAATTATTGTGAGCGACCAACGTTAGTTTTAACAGGCGGTGCTCGGTTGCAAGAGAGGCCACTTGTACTTAAGTGAGCGACCCGCGAATCGTGAGGTAGGGGAGACAACTTTGAATACACTTTCGGTCTTCTGAAATCTGGCCCCAAATATTGTTTTACACTCTGTTCGTCCTCGATGTTATGATGATGAGTCTGCTAACCAAATGTTCGAAGACATAATGTCTCTTGGCCTGGAAAGTCCGAGCATTAATCTCTTCTTATGTCACCTAGGAACGAAGGGCCATAACTTTTGTATGGAAATGGATGGCCTGAAAATATCACGACCCCATTTCAGAGATGGACAATGGCCTGGCACAATAACTACCCCATGTCAGAGATTGACACTGTCCTCGCACAATCACGACCCCCTGTCAGAGATTGACACTGGCCTGGCACAATCACTACCACATGTCAGAGACTGACACTGGCCTAGAACAATCATGACCCCCTGTCAGAGATTGACACTGGCCTGGAACTATCACCCCCATATCAGAGACTGACACTGGCCTGGAACAATCACGACCCCATGTCAGAGACTGACACTGTCCTGGAACAATCACGACCCCATGTCAGAGAATGACGCAGGCCTGGCACAATCCCGATCCCATGACAGAGATTGACGCTCGCCTGGCAAAATCACCATCCCATGTCAGAGATTGAAACTGGCCTGGCACAATAACGACCCCATGTCAGAGAATGACGCAGGCCTGGCACAATCACGACCCCATGTCAGAGATTGACACTGGCCTGGCACAATCACAACCCCATGCCACAGATTGACGCTCGCCTGGCAAAATCACCATCTCATGTCAGAGATTGAAACTGGCCTGGCACAAAAACGACCCCATGTCAGAGAATGACGCAGGCCTGGAACAATAACGACCCCATGTCAGAGATTGACACTAGCATGGAACAATCACGATCCCATGTCAGAGATTGACACTGATCTGGCACAATGACCAACCCTCGTCAGAGATTGACACTGGCCTGGAACAATCACGACCCCATCTCAGAGATTGACACTGGCCTGGCAAAATCACCATCCCATGTCAGAGATTGAAACTGGTGTGGCACAATAACGACCCCATGTCAGAGAATGACGCAGGCCTGGCACAATCACCACTCCATGTCAGAGATTGATACTGGCCCGGCACAATCACGACCCCATGTCAGAGATTGACACTGGCCTGGCATAATCACGACCCCATGCCAGAGATTGACACTGCATGGTATATGGACAATTGGCCCCGATTATTAAAAATGGTTCCAACTATTTGAACAATCCCTCGACATTTAAATTCACCGGTTAACTGTCTGTAAATATATAAACAAACAGTGTTACAGTGGAACTGAAAACATACCATCGCATTGAAATAACGTGTGAGCAAACAAACAACAATAACGTATTTGTGATCAAACTTCAATGAGCCATATTCGTCATGATTGCGTTATGGTAGATATAGGTATAGCATTTATTATGTTTGAATACTTCCGAGAAATTAAATCATCTCAGCTGATATATATGATAACTCATGATGAACATATGGAAAGGTAAAAGTGTATCCTTGTTGACACAGTGTTTTAATGTGATTTTATGCCTGTCAGCTGATGAATGCCTCAGAAACTTCCAACGGCGAGGGCGGCATTTTCGGTTCTTCATTTGTCTGTTACTATTGTCTATATGTAATATTTCATAGATATGTCGATCGGAAGACTAGCAAAGCACATGTATATTATATAGATAGATATAAGGCCCTCGCAGACTGATATCAATTACATATTTCAGAAAAAAAAGAAAAGATAAAAAACACTATGCAGTATCGGTATATGCCAAAACTCTATTACGGTACCTTTGTTAGTATAATAGGTTATGGGCAATACATGTACTGTATAGTGTTGTTTTCATCTCTATCCTAGACTAAGTAAATAAAAATCATCTGTCCGCAAGGGTCTTAGAGATAGACGTAGCAAATTAGTTTTTTAAACTAGCTGGTGTACTTTACGCTTGAGCATTGTCATTCGGAATTGTCCGTTCTTCAACTTTCTAGATTCGATCGAACGGAGAAGACCGAGTATTTCCGAATGATGACGATATCAGACGTAATTTCCCAAAATATCTCGGAACGGCCGGGTATTGTAGCTAGATATTGTAAATAATAGCACCTGTAAATGTTTGTAAATCGAATTTCTTTACCAATAACTAACTAGAGAGAAGAAAACTACAAACCACAATTGTATAAATATTTCTGTATATTAATGTGTATAATGCTCACACTTTTTAAATTAAGGGCCTACCGGTATCCACTTATACCTGAATGATACATCATTACAATGAACGCTGGCTGTATATGAAATATGTGAATGGTACGATCAACTTTATTTTACCTTCTGGAGGCAATGTGGGTTCTACCGCGAAGGTCTACTCCGTATCTCGTCGTAAATGCTTCCCAACTGCATGGTACGAATCCATCATAGCGCAACTTACACCCATATCTGCTGTATTCCACTGACCAACTAGAAGACTTTTAATAACCCATATTCTCTACCCACTCGAGTATCGGGTATCATTTTGTATTCAGGCTAGTATTGACTAATCTTACCCATTCTCTATCTGTTTGCTCCAGTATTGAGAGCGATAGGGTGATATTGGCAAAACACGGTTTTGACAAGTCTAATCATCGTCGAAAGCGTAGAACTATCCCTCATAAAACACCTGATGAATGATCAGACATTGGAGGTTGACCCGTCAGACCATGGAAGATGGCCCGCCAGCCCATGGAGGATGGCCCGCCAGACCATGGAGGATGGCCCGCCAGACCATGAAAGATGGCCCGCTACACCATGGAAGATGGTCCGCCAGATCATGGAGGATGGCTCACCAGACCATGAAAGATGGCCCGCCACACCATGGAAGATGGCCCGCCACACCATGAAGGATGGCCCGCCAGACCATGAAAGATGGCCCGCCACACCATGGAAGATGGCCGCCAGACCATGGAAGATGGCCCACCAGACCATGGAGGATGGCCCGCCAGACCATGAAAGATGGCCCGCCACACCATGGAGATGGTCCGCCAGACCATGGAAGATGACCCGCCGGACCACGGAGGATGGCCCGTACGCTTAAAACTAAAGCGCTGGGTGTTCAAAGTTACTACAGTCACTGTGAACATCCTTAGAGGTTATGTCAACACTTAAGTTTCAACGCTTTAGTTTATGTGTGCGTCTGATCTGCGCTGAAGATCAACATGTATGGAGGATATTTAGCCAGCCGTTGGATTTCCTTCGTGTGTGGTTTATGATCCGTAGAGGGTAGGAAAATGACACTTAGTCTAAACTGTGAAAGATATGGGTGATCACTAGCTTGTTCGTCCCGATATAGGCGCCTATTGAAGTAAGTCTTTCTTCATTCTCTGGCATAATGAGGTCGTTTTGAAGTAGCTCGTGACTTTAGATGCTCGCATATTCTTTTGATAATCTCCATTATATAAACGCATGTTGCATGTAGGTTTTGATTCGTGTGATTAGTGCGGTTGGATATATTCTTAGCCAAAACGGAAGAAGTATCGTGCTCCATACCGTGGAAGAGGACTCGCCATAACCCGAGAGCACTGTTCTGTTTCTCCACCAGTGTATCTACAAAGGAATAAATGCTGCTCGTAAGGATGGCGGTTTCTCTGTGAGCAAGGCAAACCCAGTATCGAAACCAAAATCACGTACTACCCATGTACACAAGTATACTATTTCTCATTTCCATCAAATTCATATATTGTTCTCTCCGAATGAAAACAAATTGTACATCTTGATATTGTTTAATCTAATTGGGTTTATATTCGATCTAGTTGTTTTCCAATTTTATACTGAGTGTATACCATTGTAAAGTGCACACTTTGACTGGTCTTAAACTGAGTTTCACCTGTATATAAACGGGAAACTTTTTAGTATCAGTCCAGAATTTTTGTGGACTATATTTTGATCATGTGAACATAAACTGTTGCAATTTTCAGTTATCATAATGTCCTTCGAATTTTGTGGTAACAATACATCTCAAGTTTTTATACTAACGTAGGACACAGTGTTGATATATATAGGAAAAAATAAATAAGTCAGAAAACTACAGCATTGGTCTCATTGTTGATATATGTTTTTAACCACTTTTCGTCCGTGGTCCATCGTCCGGCGTCCGTCGTCCGTCATCAGTCCGTCCGTCCGGAAACAATTCTTGTTATCGCGATTTCTCAGGAACTATTGAATGGATCTTTCTCAAATTTGGTACACAGGTTCCCCTTGGGGTGCAAGATACCTTTTTAGGTCCGATTCGCAAATCCAATATGGCCACCAGGCAGCCATCTTAGATTTCCCCATGAAACTTTGTTATCGCGATTTCTCGGGAACTACTGAATGGATGTTTGTCAAATTTGGTACACAGGTTCCCCTTGGGGTCTAGTTATGCAAGATACCTTTTCTGGTCCGATACGCAAATCCAATATGGCCTCCAGGCAGCCATCTTGGATTTCCCCATTAAACTTTGTTATCGCGATTTCTCAGAAACTACTGAATAGATCTTTCTCAAATTTGCTACACATGTTCCCCTTGGGGTCTAGTTGTGCAAGATACCTTTTCTAGTACGATTCGAAAATCCAATATGGCCACCAGACGGCCATCTTGAACTTCTCCATTAAACTTTGTTATCGCGATTTCTCAGGAAGTACTGAATAGATCTTTCTCAAATTTGCTACACAGGCTCCCCTTGGGGTCTAGTTGCGCAAGATACCTTTTCTAGTTCGATTCGAAAATCCAATATGGCCACCAGACGGCCATCTTGAATTTCCCCATTAAACTTTGTTATCGCGATTTCTCAGGAAGTACTGCATGGATCTTTGTCAAATTTGGTACACAGGTTCCCCCTGGGGTCTAGTTATGCAAGATACCTTTTCTGGTCCGATTCGCAAATTCAATATGGCCAACAGGCAGCCATCTTGGATTTTCCCCATGAAACTTTGTTATCGCGATTCCTCAGGAACTACTGCATGGATCTTTCTCAAATCTGGTACATAGGTTCCCATTGGGGTCTAGTTCTGCAAGATACCTTTTCTGGTCCGATTCTAAAATACAATATGGCCACCAGGCGGCCATCTTTGATTTCCCCATGAAACTTTGTTATCGTGATTTCTCACGAAGTACTGCATGCATCTTTCTCATATTTGGCACACAGGTTCCCCTTGGGATCAAGTTGTGCAGGATACCTTTTTCGGCCCAATTCGAAAATTCGATATGGCCGCCTGGCGGCCATCTTGAATTTTCCCATGAAATTTTTTTATCCTGAATTCTCAGGAAATTACTGCATGGATCTTTCTCAAATTTGGTAAATAGGTTCCCATGGGGCCCAGTTGTGCAAGATACCCTATTTGGTCCGTTTCGAAAATCCAATATGGCCGCATCTTGAATTTTCCCATGAAACTTTGTTGAAATCTCAGGAAATTCCTGCATGGATCTTTCTCAAATTTGGTACACAGGTTTCCCTTGTGGTCCAGTTGTGCGAGATACCTTTTTTGGTCCGATTTCGAGAATCCAATATGGCCGCCAGGCGGCCATTTTGAACTTCCCCATGAAATTTTGTTATCGTGAATTCTCAGGAACTACTGCATGGATCTTTGTTAAATTTGGTATACAGGATCCCCTTGTGGTCTATTTGTGCAAGATACCTTTTTTGGTCCGATTCCAAAATCCAATATGGCCGCCAGGTGGCCATCTTGAATTTTCCCTTATAACATTGTTATCGTGAATTCTCAGGAACTACTTCATGGATCTTTCTGAAATTTGATACAAAAATTTGGTAAATAGGTTCCCATGGGGCCCAGTTGTGCAAGATACCCTATTTGGTCCGTTTCGAAAATCCAATATGGCCGCATCTTGAATTTCCCCATGAAACTGTGTTGAAATCTCAGGAAATTACTGCATGGATCTTTCTCAAATTTGGTACACAGGTTTCCCTTGTGGTCCAGTTGTGCAAGATACCTTTTCTGGTCCGATTCGCAAATTCAATATGGCCATCTTGGATTTCCCCCATGAAACTTTGTTATCGCGCTTTCTCATGAACTACTGCGTGGATCTTTCTCAAATTTGGTATATAGGTTCCCATTGGGTCTAGTGTCGCAAGATACCTTTTCTGGTCCGATTCTAAAATCCAATATGGCCACCAGGCGGCCATCTTGGATTTCCCCATGAAACTTTGTTATCGTGATTTCTCACGAAGTACTGCATGCATCTTTCTCATATTTGGTACACAGGTTTCCCTTGGGGTCTAGTTGTACAGGATACCTTTTTCGGCCCAATTCGAAAATTCAATATGGCCGCCTGGCGGCCATCTTGAATTTCCCCATGAATTTTTTTTATCGTGAATTCGCAGGAAATTACTGCATGGATCTTTCTCAAATTTGGTAAATAGGTTCCCATGGGGCCCAGTTGTGCAAGATACCCTATTTGGTCCGTTTCGAAAATCCAATATGGCCACCAGGCGGCCATTTTGAACTTCCCCATGAAATTTTGTTATCGTAGTTCTTAGGAACTACTGCATGGATCTTTGTTAAATTTGGTATACAGGATCCCCTGTGGTCTATTTGTGCAAGATGCCTTTTTTGGTGCGATTCCAAAATCCAGTATGGCCGCCTTGAATTTTTTCTTATAACAATGTTATCGTGAATTCTCAGGAACTACTTCATGGATCTTTCTGAAATTTGGTACAAATTTTGTGCAAGATACCTTTTTTGGTCCAATTCGAAAATCCAAGTTACGCTTTAAATTAATAATATCACAAGAGTCGGCGGATCAAACGGTGGGGCATATTCTATATATTGGGTATAGAAAATATCCCTACCTTCACCTTCTACATCAAGGAGTTCAAATGATTTCGAATTAAAATGTATTTCTTCAAATTTTAAATCAGTTTACTTTAGTCCGTGACGTTGCAAGTGAACTGCCCCACCGTTTCGTCTGACGGGTCGGCTACACGAAGGGACGTCACTCTTGTGATGCAACGTCACAACTCGACAACTGTAGACTACTGCGTGTTCCATCCAAGGGAGATAATTAGGTTTCAGACACTTCCAAAGTTTCAACATTACTGCACGGATCCCTTCAGTATTAAGTTGTGTACCATCTTACTATTTTCGAGCATGGTATCTTGAAAGAGATGTTTCAAACTAGCTCAGTAAACAGAACGGAATTAGCATTCGTTCCTAATTATAAAATCTTTAAGGCATGTTTCATAGCTCATGCCAAAGTGTCAAAGAGATTTGTCTTCACTTCCAGTACCTAATGATGACAGATGCAAAAAAAATAAAAAACACTACAAAACGAAGACGAAGGATCCTCCGGACATTCACTCTCAGACTAACTTTGTTTATTTCAATTACAGTTACTATAAGAACTGACATAAAGTACAGTTTCTTAACATCTTGAAACTCATGAAACTTAAAAAAATAATATCTTGGTGTTTTCCAGTGTCCCTTTTTCGCTCAAATTTGAAATTCTGCAAACAAAATTACAAATCAATCGTTTGTTCTTAGTAACAATGGACAAAAAGATCCTCTTGTCATTAGCTTACAATTATCGGACAATGGTGGGCGCCAAGATCCTTCAGGATCTCTCGTTCTTGTAGAAGAGATACGAAGCCCAAGTTAATCTTTTGTGCTGCCATAAATTCATGCAATGCACAGCCCGATATCCCGCCTCATATTTTTACCTCCGTCGATCAGACGGAGGTCTAGGAGCGCAACGTGAAATCTCCCGCCAAATAATTGTCATATGGGGAACCCACGACTCATAGTATTTCCAATAGGGATCGTCATGGTTCCCGACGAAATCTTGAATCTTTTCTTTGGACACAAATGAATGCTTACGTCACAAAAGGTGTGTATCCTTTGCAGCGCTTCCACCGGGTCTCTTTATTCGAGGGTACTAAATTCGCGCGTGTACTTATAGCTATGGCCGGTCTCGACAAACCTGCGCTATCATAAAAAGTAAATTTTCACGAAAGAAAAACTCGCATTCCAGATAGTATAATTGGAAACTTCCTCGAGAATCTCTGAATCGGCAAAAAGATAAAGGACGAGTGTCATTCACCAGGATGCGAGTCGGAAGTGAGAAGTCAAATTCAAAGTCAGAGGTCAAAAACGTAAAACTCCGAAGAACTCTCTCGGCTTTTTCTTTTCTTTTTTTTTAGTTGGGGGGTGAGGGTTGGGGAGATAGCGACTGAAAAAATATATCTTCCCATGCTTCAATCGTTATCTGTGAATCCGATCAACAACCTAGCCGGATAATCTGTCAAAAATTATCCGTCGTCTGGGTATGGTTGAAGGGTCATCGGAAGCTCGAACTGTGATACAGGCAAAAACTGTTGTTGTTGTAGTCTGAAAAAATAACTCTGCCTCACGAGGCGCTCTCTCGGCTTTTTCTTTTCCTTTTGTTTGAAGATGGGGGGGGGGGGGAGATAGCGACTGGAAATATATATCTTCCCATGATACTTCAATCGTGCGCTCATGAATTCCACGGAAAAGCGGACATTGCTAAACAGCCCTTTTTCGCATAAAATTCACTTCACATTCTGTCGTAGACCCTATATTAGCATGCTGTTTGTTCTATTCGATGTGTTTTAATAGCGAAATATTTTTCCCGCAATTTTTTAACATGAAGAACTCGGGAAATTCTAAATTGTCAAAGAAGAAAAATTGCACTTTACTGAAAACTATACTATTTTGAAACATCTGCAGAAAAGATATGCATGTGGCGGGAGCTGTATACCTTAGTAAAAATAAGAGGTCAGAGTTTTAATTTTCTAAGTAGAAGAGATAAATTCACTCTAGGAATATTTTTTTGAAGAAAATGTGTAATTAATAAAGCACTTTTACCGATAAGATTTAAAAAGCGCACTCGTGATTCCATCACGATTTTTTGTCAATTCCGTCACGGACTAGATTTAACCCCTGGGATGATCCAGTCGCGTTTTTCTCACAATGAAAAAAATCTTATCATCCTTGGGTACTGTATGTTAGTAAGAGATGTCATATAAGAATTGTCAGATTGAAACAGAGCAGCAAAAAAATAGACAAGCAACACTAGTCAAGAGTCATGTCCGTTTCAGGTGATTCCGTCACGAACATTTCGAAGCATGATTTACTGAAAATGCTGGATCATCTGTAGATTTTTCATGGATCCGTAAACAGATGTCATATAGAATAGCAAACTAAACTTGAAACTACATGGGTATGACCACGGAACTTCCGAGTACATGACTTTGAATAAAGAAAAAGTCTTCCCAACGGTGATTCCGTCACGGTGGAATTCATGATCTGTGAATCCGATCAACAACCTATAGCCGGACAATCTGTCAAAAATTATCCGTCGTCTGGGTAAGGGTGAAGGGTAATCGGAAGCTCGGACTGTGATACAGGCAAAAACTGTTGTTGTTGTAGTCTAGAAAAATAACTGGCATGCACTCTATGGAGTGCAATTCTTTGTTGTTGTTTATCTGCAAATCCGCTCAACTCGATGGGTATCTTTCACTTGTTCTCACAGTTGCCTGGCCTGTGTGATATTGGGTGGTCGAAGTCTACGTATAGTTGTTTTCAATAAATTATGGAAATTAATATAAACATATATATTTTTAAATAGATTTTTTTATAAGTGTATTTCTCTTTCATCTTTGGCTCAATTAAAGTCATTCTCTAAAATGTGAAGCCGAGTTAATACAGTTTTTAATTATCTACCAAACCCTGTCCTCTATGACATAGACTAAAAGAGAAGTTGGGAATAGAACCGCTCAACACAGTCATTTCTAAACATCAAGTCGTACATAAGTATTTTTACCTACTCTGTACAAGCTGAGGGCATTTTTGTGGCTTTTGAAAATTTTGAGATTTTTGCGAGTCTGTCCATATTTAACTAAGCGACGTCCAAGCGAGCTAATGTACGCGCGTTATATTCATATCAAGTATGGTGCGGCTTGTGTTCAATGAGGCTTGGAATGTTTATACAATTAATTTTCTTCTCACTGTTACACAATAAATATTTGCTGCGTGGAATCCAGTCATTTGTTCCATAGGGGCAATATTCTCATCAGCCATCACCATTCAATGTGAATGTGATACATGTACAAGTCCATGGTCATTGATACAGTAAGGTGAAGGCGAAGGTGACCTGTAACACCAGTATACAAAATTATACCGAGCGCATTGAATCCTCATCATATGATGTTGAGACAGATCAGAACGAAGTGTCGGTAAAATCAGGTGTGTTTTGAAGAGCATTCTCTCATCAATGATGATGCTATACTGTACACATACAAAATATGAAGTGTTGCTGTGTTGGGCCTATAGCACAAAATCACAAGCAAGTTGGTACAACTAGGCACACAGGGTCTCATTTCTGTCGCTAACGTGTTGATTTGGGTGAGGGGATCCTCTCATGGGGAGGTGTGGGTGGGATGGGGCCTAATGTCTCAAGCACTTTTCCAGGTTTTCCATCAATATACTCTATTCCATGCCCCAATATTTCAAGCACGTCAAATCAAACAAAAATTATTTGCTGGGAATGTGACTTTCACATCCCTGTCTGGACATGCTAGTGAGGAACCCTCAATCCCAGATTAATTACCATTGATGAAGCTAACGTCCAACAAATGCAAAATTGAGCTCGGCATCCGGCCGTATGTTATTCAGTGATGTATTACGCTACGGACCCTGTTGCCTCGACGGAGGTCTTTGCGCTCATCCAGCGCTTGTTTCATCAGAAAAGGCACTGACATTGTTGGGTCTTTGCACAGGCCCGCAAAACAAAAATAGTTCTGGGGGGCGTGGGCGGTGGTATTAGGGAGAAGTGTCGAAATATGGGGTCTCACTATATAACCCCATGCTTTATATAGCAAGTGTCGAAATATGGGGTCTCTATATATAACCCCATGCTTTATATAGCATGGGGTTATATATAGAGACCCCATATTTCGACACTTCTCCCTAATACCCAAAACTCTTGTTTTGCGGGTCTGTGGTCTTTGGATGGGGGACAGAAGAGTAGTTTTGAGGACCACCATACCGTTTTTCTCTCCTATTTCTCAACCGTCCTTTCTCCTATGTTGTCCTGATTTTGACCGTAAATAGCGGATATCTCCCAAACGGTAGGAGATATAGGCATGGACCTTGGCTAATGGATGCCTTACAACAAAAAGGGGTTAATTGACATGTATCGATTAAGTAATAATGACGTCATCACACCGGAGGTATGACTATCTCGGGAATGGTTATAGCTATAGGCATGAATATTTCACCGAAAACTACCCTGTTTTTTTCAAAGCGTGTAACAGTAGAAAAGGGATAAGTAGGGCCAGGTTCGAACTTGGAGCGATATGCAAGAGGTGGATAAAGTTGACGACGTCTGGGGACTAAAAAGTAACCATATGACTACACAGGAAAGCTTCCCTCGGCACCGAGAATTGGGAAGATTCTCGGACTGGCCTTAGTATCTCAGCCGCGCTTTTATTGCAGCTGCTCATTGTGGATACTATGAAGTATCCACACGGCCCCTAGCACCGGCTTAAGCGAAATTGGGTACACTAGATCGGGAACTGTGATAACATATCAAATCAAACAGATAACTGGTCTGATGTTGATGGATAAGCATCGAGTACGTCTGATGGAGTAAACGCCTCAACATGGGGTAAACCTGGTAAATGCAAGAATACCCAGACAAACTAACCTGCAATGCCCAAAGTCGTACGGTTTAAATGACTGGCATTACATGGTAACTTTAATCTGGTTCCCTTCCAAATATTCTTACGCGAGAAACCAGTCAATTAAGATAATTCAGTTAAGCGGTGACCATCATATGTCCAGAATTTCTTGGTGGTGTAGCAAGGTTTCAGTTCATGCTGTCCAAACGAAATACTCCTCGGAGAAAGCATCGACCATTCATATCCCACGATACTCGCTTCTTTGAGAATCACGAAGGCATGACTCTGTTGGGATTCATCAGAACCGACACCAAAGATTGTCATGTCAACCTACAGCGACGATGTCTTTGTACCACTGACTGACGTGATACAGACAGAGCGTTTCTGGGGACAAAGGGAAAATTTGACAGGAATAACAGTTGTTGTGAAATATAGCTAGGAACATAATACAATGATACCACTGTCTGATGCATGTTGGGGCTACAAATCATTTCCCCGTTTTTGCCGGAAAAAACGCAACAACAACCCCCCTATCCCCAACTTTGCATTTTAAACTTCTCAAACATGGCGGCAGTTTTTGACCAGAAAAATTATATTTTTCCTGATCATATCTTCAGTGAGTATCCAAGCAGGAATAAGAAAATAGGATAAATAATTCCGATCCTTTACATTTGTAGAAACGTAATCTCTATCAAAGAAGTAGAATGTAGAATAAGAAAACAGGAGGGCGCCCTATATACATTCCCAATGTGAACAAATGATCAGATTTTATCAAAACGAGGCAAAGTCCGCTACAGACCCTCGATGTATTCTAAGAAGCAGAAAGGAGGAGGACTCTTGGTAAGATCACAGGGCTAAGTAGCACTGTTTTGTCAGAGATTTTTTTGAAAATTTAAATTTTCAATTTTCAAAAAAATCACTGACAAAACAGTGGTACTTAGCCCTGTGAGTAGTAGTGTAAGACTAAATGGCTGGAATAGCGTCTCACTGCGCATGCGCGAGAAAAAAAAATGTGGCGGTATTGGGGCGGTGTGCGCAGGAGTGTTGTGCGTAGGTATGACGTCACATCCGGTCTGGGTGAATGGGGCGTGACCTTGGGGACATGGATTCCACCGCGGTGATGCGGTCTGGTGGTGATGCGGTGTGCCTCCGCGGACCGAAAGTAGTCCCAAAACCGTGGGTTTTCGTGGAAGTGTTCGGCAATCTGTAGGCACCGCTAATGGACCGATTGGGTCGAGTGAGATATCAAAGTGAAGCATTCGTGAAGGGACAATTGATGGGCTGGGTGTGGGGTTGAAATATTGTCATTCTGCGCATGCGCGATGGACAAAGGGTATAGAAATAAACGTTTTGGGGTCTAGGGGAGTCCCTAATGGGCCGATGGAGTCGTATGAGGTATCAATGTGAAGCCTACGTGAGGGGGCATCTGACTGGACTAGTGGCTCGAGCGTTGTCACCATTCTACGCATGCGCAGACAGGAAATTCTGGGAAACGGGTATGGAAATAGACGTTTTGGGATCTAGGGGAGCCCCTAATGGGCCGATTGGATCGAGTGAGGTATCAATGTGAAGCCTAGGTGAGGGGGCATCCGCCTGGACTAGTGTGTCGTTCGTTGTCAATAGTCTGCGCATGCGCAGACAGGGAATTGTGGGAAAAGGGTATGGAAATAGACGTGTTGGGGTCTAGGTGGGTCCCTGGTGGGCCGATTGGGTCGAGTGAGGTATCCATGTGAAGCATATGTGAAGGACCATCCGACGGGGTGGATGTGACGTAAAACGGATATCATGCTGCGCATGCGCAGTAGAGCAAGTGTATGGAAATAGACATTCTGGCGCCGACAGGGGTCACTATGGGTCCGATGGAGTCGTCTGAGGTCTTGTGTTGAAGCTCTCATGAAGCAGCATCCGACTGGACTCAGGGTTCGTCCGTGTTCAAGAGTCTGCGCATGCGCAGTCTGGTCGTAGTATAGAAAACAGGCATGTTGGGGATGCGTGGCAGTGTGTTTTAACCACCACTACTATGGGTCAATGGTTGTGGTGGTGTGGGTTGTGACGTCACTTCCGGGTTTCACTAAAACTACCTCCAAACATAGAAGAGTTCCAATTTTTACTTAGACGTCCGGATGTTCAACCTCCGGGTTTTCCCCGGCCCGGCCGCAGCGCGTGCGCACGAGTTACTCCGGCCGAGTGCGCGCGCGCGCCGGTTATCCGGAAGTGTGCAAGGGCACTATATCACATCGGGGTATATATTTCATACAAGTATAGCGGAAAGCGGTTGTCATGAATAACAACAAGTTCAGCAAGGTTTATACAGTTTATTATCCCCATTGTTACACCATACTCAGGCTGGGGGAGCCGTCCTGGGTATGTTTAGTATGTTCACAGCAAAACAAAGTTGAAATATCAAACATCATGTTTTATTATTTAACGCACCGTCACATTTAATGTTTACAGAGCTCAAGTCACGATCAGCATGTAGACATAGAGAGTATATACGGTATGTTATGCTATTCATCAGTGCAAGGGTGACGCATTCAGCCGATGGGGGTGGTCGGTCAGCTTGGTAACGAAGAACGTAGCATTGGTGACCCTCTCTACGACCCATTGTGTGTTGGGGCGTTGACGATGTGCCCATCTCAAGGGATCCACAGTGTCCAGTTTCTCCAGCATCGTCTCTAGCGACGCCCGGTTAATGATGGTGAGCGGTTGGTCAAACACATGGCCGTTATTACTGGCATAATAATACCGTAACTGGTCCGTCTCTTTGTGACGTAAGATGTACCCGAAAGCGACATTCAATCTGAAGACCGTAGCTTGGTCATTGAAAATGGCTTCCACGTAGCTGCGTAGACGGGTGAGGTCGGTCAGTTGGAAATTGTAGATATCTGGAATGGGGCGATCACGGTGGAAAATGTGCCGTATCATGGGCCATTGGTGCCGATCGATGTCATTCACTGGATGGGCGTCCTGTAACAGATCGCTAGGAATATCCACTGCATCTTCCAGAAAATGTCCGATGTCGTCAGGCGTATGACTGGCAACAGTAATGCTAGGGACTGTCTGGATATCTAGGCTCTTCTGAACTGTGGGTATAGGCGGGCTCTCCGTGATCGCACCACCAGTGGCGTTCGTCTTCCCGGGCTTATCTTCACTGGGTCTCACCTTCCGCGGCTCCTCTTCAGTAGGAAGTTGTCGCCCAAACCGTAGAGACGGACCATGAATCAAACGCTGATGCCGTCTTAACTGACTGCGTCGTTTGAAGAGTTGACCACATTCATTACATTGTTCCTTCGCGCCCTCGTGGAGTGAGCGTTCGTGGCGCATTAAATGACCGTGCGCAGGTTATACAAGTATACCGTGCGCCGTTGTGGATGGAGGACTCGTGTCGTCGCAAATCTTCTGGGCGAGTAAACTGCTTCTGGCAAGTTGTGCAAGTGAACATCTTGGTGGTTGACAGAGTGTCTGATGAAACGGCAAGGCCGCTTCCCTTTTGTAGCACGCTAGCTGGTGATCTATTTTTAGCACACTCTACCCCAAGTCGAGGATCGAGACTGGTGTACTGGTGTACGACTGAGCGGCAGTGCGCGCGCCCGCGCGCATGAAGACCCTCATATACCCCAATGCAGGCGCAGACGTGAGGTGCCCAATGGCGGATAATGGCGGATACACCGCCATTGTGGGATAATGGCGGATAATGGCGGATACACCGCCATTGTGGGAAAATGGCGGATAATGGCGGATACACCGCCATTGTGGGAAAATGGCGGATAATGGCGGATACACCGCCATTGTGGGAAAATGGCGGATAATGGCGGATACACCGCCATTGTGGGAAAATGGCGGATAATGGCGGATACACCGCCATTGTGGGAAAATGGCGAATACGTTGACCGGAAAGACCCGAAGGTGAACGCCATTGTAGAAAAACCCCACAGACAGGTTATTACATGCATTCCTATGATGTTCACGCATAATAAAAGGATTGACCTGTAATCTGTGTTGTTGTTGTTGCTCTCTTTTTTGGACTAAGCCATCAGAATAGTACGCATCACGGACTACACCCGTAGAGCTACATCTAGGCGCGCATGTGTGACCTGGTCTACAAAACACGTCCCTCTGGATCCCACACCATCATTTCTATGGTTGCAGAGCCATGACGGAGATTTAGCCCTATGCGACTCGCATTTTACAGCATGCCACCGTGGTTAATTCACTCGAGCAGTGGTCCGGTCCATGTTTGTAGATGGCGACGACAACGAGGGGCGACGCCAGATCCTGAACGAGTTCACAGAAGCGGTCCTCGACAGAGTGCACTCGATGGAGAGGTGTGCCATCACTCACCACTACTGGACTATGACAGCCATCCTTGATGCTTGGGCTATGGACCACGAGCGCTCACGCCGGAACCAGCGACGGCTGGTTGGCCTAGTCATGGTCTGTGCCCTATTGACCCTGGCGCTGTGGTATTGACAGTGGGACCTGACTATAAATACGAGGCTCAGACAGAGTGTGTGTCATTCACCGTTCGTCATTGGAGCAAGCATGTCACCAGTCCTACGAGCCATCCTTCCCCTTACACCCCGGGTGGGGTTACACGTCTATGAAGATAAAATCACCCTCGTGGAAGACCGTGGAGATGTTTGCTGGTCGCCCGCTGAGACCGTATCGAATACGGTTACGCTACACCGTGACGGCTGGACCAAATTTAAACGGGTGTTGAGCGGCGAGCTCGATGGACACCTCATCCACATAGACAATGCCATCTACGTATACCGTGGGCCCTTCTTCCACGCCTGGGCCGCTACCAAGACCCTACGCGAAGCTTCACCCTAGACCCCGATCTGTGGATAGCCTTCGAGAAAGTGGTGCCTATCGTGGACCAGCTGTTTACACCGGACGAGCGATCATCAGACGAGTTGGAGTGGGCTCGTACCCTGAGAGAAGCAGCGGCAGAACCCAATGAACAACTGTCTAGCCATGAACCAGACGACGATGCCATTGATTACCCGGCTAGACTCAGTCAGCCCAGTGACATGACCACCTGATCCTTTGATCTCACGGGGTTCTCCCTATAAATACGAGAGACAGTCAAATCTGGTACCATTCACGTACTGACCATGACGGAGCATATAATACTGGCGTATCTCAGCTTGACCCCCCAGGTTTTCCTACACGTATATGTGGATAAGGTCGATATCATGGAGGAGGTGGGAGACATCTGCGATGCGGACCCTACACAACCGTGCCCGGCTCACATTCGCCTGTCTCGGGAGGGCTGGACCAAATTCAAACGGGTGTTGTGTGGTGAACTGGACGGCGACCTCATCCACCTGTGTCACGATGTGTACATCCGACGCGGCCCTTTCTTTGCTCAATTGGCTCGGCTAGATGGGGGTACAGTGCATTTTACCCTTCACCCTGATCTATGGTCTGCATTGGAAGATGCCGTAGTAGATGTGGATCAAGTGTTTATCAGGCGGTCATCAGACGAGTTGGACTGGTCATTTACCATGGACACTGTGGAAGCCCACGAAGAAAATCAGAAAGAAACTCCGGCCCAAGATATACCCGTTATAAATAAACGATAGAGCCAGGGTCCATCATCATGTCATCATGAAGCGCTGGGAGAAGGTGTTGGATAACTTATACTACAGTCCCGACAGTCCGGCGGCCTATAGTGCATTGTCGGCTCTCTATCGAGCGGCCAAACCCCACGGGATACAACGTGCCCAAGTCCGAGATTGGTTAAGAAAACAAGACACCTATACCTTACATCGAGCTGTCCGTCGCCATTTTCTACGGAACCGGGTCATCGTGGGAGGAATAGATGCCCAGTGGCAAGCGGATTTGGTCGATATGAGCGCCTTTGCCAAACACAACGATGGGAATCGGTATATCTTGACGTGCATCGATATCCTATCCAAGTATGCGTGGGAGGTACCCATCCGGACGAAAACGGGAGTGAATCTCATAGCGGCGTTCAAAGACATCTTCAAGACCGGGCGCAAACCTTTGTATTTGCAAACCGCCGAAGGCACGGAATTCCTCAACAGACCGTTCCAACAGTTTCTGAAAGCCCAGTACAACGAGACCAAGGCTTCCGTGGTGGAAAGGTTCAACAGGACATTCAAAGGCCGCATGTATAAATATTTCACCTATAAGAATACAAGGCGGTACATCGATGTTCTCCCGAAACTTGTGAGTGGTTACAATCGAGCCTATCATCGGAGTATAGAGAGAGCTCCCATTACCGTGACCCAACGCAATGAAGCCCAAGTCCGGCGTGTCTTGTACCACAGACCATTGCAGCGAACGCAGAAGGCGGTGTTCAAGGTCGGGGACCCTGTACGGATCAGTAAAGTCAAAGGTCAATTTGAGAAAAGTTACTTGCCCAACTGGAGCGATGAGCACTTCCTGATTAAACGGCGCCTACCCCGACAGCAGCGAGTCTATGAACTGGAAGATCTTCAAGGGAACCGTTGCTAGGGACGTTTTACGAGATGGAATTACAGCCTGTCGTAAAAACACAGCAAGACTACTACACGGTGGAGCAGATTTTGAAAACGGAACGTCGACGTGGCAAACTGTTTCATTTCGTCAAATGGCAAGGCTGGCCCAGTTCCTTCAATTCCTGGGTCGCTGCCAACCAGGTGAAACGACTATAAAGCCAGACACCACTGCCGTCATCCTTCATTCCACGTCCGACCACAGTGCTATGGACAAACAGCAGCTGCCTCTGAACACAGCGTCTCCCAAAACACGCAAAGCGCAAGTGGGCTTTGTGGTGATATTGCTAACCCTGCTGAGCGTGTTGTACGAAGGTGTGTTTTACGACGTAGCGTATGTCAGCACGCTACTTAACCAACTGAGAACACCAGCCATCAGTGAAACCAGTCTACAGATAGCACCAGTCAACCCCGTGTCGAGCCCAGTCACCACCACACCCCGTGTACAAGCCACGTCGAGCTCCACACCAAGCTCCACATCTACACCAAGTACACCCACTACGTCTGAAGACCCACCGGATTTCATCCCTCACAGTGAACAGACAACGACGACCCACGTTGTACCCACCCCCATCATCCCTCGCAGTGAACAGACAACGACGACCGACGTTGTACCCACCACTCCAGTTCACTCGTACGAAATTTACAAGAGCGGGTTACCACGACAACGGATACACCTCGAACCATGGACCCTCGGTGGCAGCATTCCTTCACTTGCGTCATCGCAGGACCGACGGGTTCCGGCAAAACGCACTTCGTCAGGAAGCTCCTTCAACACGCCGATAGCATGATCACCCCACCCATTGCCCGAGTCGTGTGGTGTCACGGAGAATGGCAGGAAGCGTATGCAGCAATGCCCCACATCACGTTCGTGGAAGGCCTACCCAACCTGGCCGATTTGGAACCCGACACCTTGGTGGTTCTGGATGATCTCATGGCGGAGACGGATGCGCGGGTCACCCAACTCTTTACCAAAGGCAGCCACCATCGACGGCTCAGCATCATCTACATTGTGCAGAATCTGTTCAGTAAAAACAAAGAACATCGGAACATCAGCTTAAATGCCCACTACCTGGTGGTCTTCAAAAACCCGAGAGATACCACGCAACTGCTGCACCTGACGAGACAGATGTATCCCGGCCGTACACCGTTTGCGTTGGAAGCCTTCAAAGATGCCACAACCCCTCTGCACGGGTATATGCTCTTCGACCTCAAGCAAGTCACCCCCGAGCACCTTCGACTACGGACCGGCATCTTTCCCGGAGAGGTCCACCACGTGTACATGCAAAAATAATGTAAACACACCCACAGTGGCTCCCCCAGCTGGGATGTGTGTGTTTGATGATGGGGATAATGAAAAGAATGAATACCACAGCAGGGTTGACTTTGTCTCTGTTCTCTGAGGTGGATAAAAAGAGCAGAGTTGTGGGTTCTAGCATTAGTTGTACATGATGTCTGCGCGAGTACGGAAGCACGCTCCCACGCTCCGTGTATTGAAGACGGCCCCACCCGAGTTAGTCCGAATCATTGTACGCGGTGCGGACCCTGACCTTGTACGCTGTACGAGATCGGGTACAATCTGTTAAAAGGCAACGTACCACTGACTCCGCCTCAGACGACCAAGTTGGGCAAGCATAAGACAGGTCTCCGAACCCTAGTCCAGAAGCGGGTCCCCCAAACACAAAAGAAAAAAGGTGTTACAGAAAGGCGGCTTTCTCGGGGCCATCTTAGCACCGTTGGCCGCTTCCGTGTTGGGTCCAGTATTGGGTGGACTCTTCGGCCGACAATGAACCACACGAAAAAAATGGTCCTCGTCGAACCACGATTCCTTCAAAACCTCCAATCGCCCTACCCTGTCCCACCTACGGTGAAGACCATAAACACCCTCGATGGAGAGATGCAACAGATCTTACAGAGACCGGGGTTAAGCGACAGTGAGAAAGTACAACGGTACAATGAGACGCTTCAACGGTACATGACGTTCATGGACCAATACAAAACCCTCTCTACCCCACCACCACCACCACCACCACCACGTGACACACCGCCGACCTCAGCACCGCTCCAACAGCCGCCATTACCAGGGGTAGCACCCACAGCCCCACAGTGGGTGGAAGACGAAGTGCTGAAGAGTGTACCTGCATCGTTCAAGAAACAAGCTGGCCTGGTATTACAACGGATGAAACAGAATCCTAACATGACTTGGAATGATAAAGGCGAACTCCTGGTACAGAATCAGGTGGTCCCCGGCACCCACATGACGGATTTAGTGAATGACCTGATGCGTAAACGCAGGTCACACACGGATCCTCGAGGATGGGAGGTCTTGGCTCAAGGCTTGAAAGACATGCATGTACCACAAGAATTGGTGGGGAACCCCACCGCTGGGCCTTTATGCAGCGAACCCAGCAAACACCGAGTGGCCCACTACCTTCTTGGGAATCCGAATGGGAACCGGAGTCACCCCCCAAAACTCCACCACTACAACGGGCACCTTCTTTTCAAACCTTTAAAAAACCACCCTTGATCAGGACACCCCCCATCTCCAGAGCCGTGACACGTAGCAAGTCAACGCGACGAACACGACGCCGGACACAACCGCCCAAGGCCTGGAACACCTATTAAAACCAACAGCAGCAGCAGGACAGCTCAGTCGCCATGTTTTACCTCACCCTACCCAGTAACAGTTCGCTGGATGTGTTTCCTGACAACACCGTGGCCAAGTACATGACCCAGTTACCGCAACCGTTGCATTTACCTGGACGATTGGAATGTGGCCCCGTGGATATCCAATACCCTTACTCGTGGTACAACGTGCGAACCAATGAAGTGTGGTACGAGGTGACCTACGAAGGAAAAGACACCCGACTCACCCTACCCGAAGGCCAATACGATACTTCCAAGGAGTTCATGGGTGGGCTGTCAAGACTGTTGCATTATAAGGCTCTACGGGAGGTCACGAATACTTCAAAACCAATCAAAGCCTATCCCTTCAAGAATCACGTGGACTTCGATTACAACGCACACAACGACAAGGCACAGCTTATCGTCACCGCCAACGCGAGTGTCGTACTGAGTCCTGTCCTACAGCAAATGCTGGGCTTCGATCTACAGACGTTCGCTGGTCCCACCGCCCACCAAGGCGAGATCCCGATGGATATGAAGTCGGGTATGTACGGACTCTACGTCTACTCGGACGTGGTGGACAACCACATCGTGGGCGATATCAACACACCTCTGTTACGGGTGGTGCCCATTAAAAACACGTATGGAGATCAAGTCACCCACAGTTTCACCCACATGCTCTACCTGCCCGTACGACAAACCCACATCAACACGATCACGGTGGATATAAGAGATGACACGGGACGACCGGTGGCATTCGAACGCGGGAAAGTGGTGCTGACACTTCATTTTCGACAAGCACGTGCTCCCCACTTTGTATAATGAAGGTGCCTTACGAGTGCGATGCACGCAGCTATATGGACTATTATGCCCAACAGGCCGGGGGTGGCTTTCCGGTTTTTAGTGGTGCACGGATGCCACGTGGACATGGACTGGGGAACATACTCGGGAGCATCGTCAAAACGTTCCTGTCCTTGGTGACGCGTGGGGTGAAACCAATCGGCAAACAAGCGGTACGCAGTGGACTGCAAGTGGCCGGTGATGTCTTGGGGGGTACGGCACCCAAAGAAGCCTTGAAACGGCGGGCCAAAGAAGCGGAAGGCGTCTGGGTGGCCAAAGCACAACGCACCGTAGGGAATAAAAGACCTGCCCCACCGAGACCACTCACCAGTCGAAGACCGACCCAGCGACGACGCACATCGAAGACCCGGGATATCTTTTCTTAAAACATGTCCTTGATCCACGCCGAGTCCTGCCCCTCCACCAACAGTGAATTTGATTTGTGGACCGTCCCGCCCACACAGACCAGTGCCGAACAAGGATTATGGGTGGAGCATCTCCCACTGTCCAGCATCAACGCAACAGGGCCCATCGAGTTCACCATCAGTAATGCGGTTACGGCCTATGTGGCTTTAGCCCATACATACTTGTATGTGAAAGCCAAGATCGTCAATGGAGATGGCACCAGAATCGCCGACCAAGCAACGGTGGGCCCGACGAATCTCTGGCTGCACTCGATGTTTCAACAGGTGGATATATTTCTCAGCGACAAACTCATCAGTGACTCGACCAACACGTACCCCTATCGAGCCTACATCGAGACGCTGTTGTCGCATGGGCGAGAGGCTAAAAAATCTCAACTGACAGCCGCTTTATTCTACCAGGACAAAGCCGAGAACATGGGCCCAGAGAACGACAATACGGGATATAGCAAACGGAAGGCTTTGACCGCGAACGGCGTTGCGGTGGATATGATGGGTCGACTGCACGCAGACATGTTCATGCAAGACCGATACCTCTTGAGCAAGATCCCCATCAAAATCCGATTGATACGGGCGCCTCCGACCTTCGCCTTGACGGCCACTAACGTAACGCATGGCCACTAGCATGCAGCTGACTATAAGATTGTCATCCAACACGCAGTCCTGTATGTCCGAAAAGTGAAACCGAATCCAGCCGTTCAATTGGGACACATGAAAGCCTTGGAAACAAAACCAGCCCAGTCCCCTATCCGACGTGTACAAACCAAAGTGTTCTCTGTGTCTGCTGGAAATATGAGCGCCAACAAAGAAAACCTGTTCCTGGGGGAACTACCCAAGCGATTGATCCTGGCCTGTGTGGAAAATACCAGTTTCGGTGGAGCCTACCCAGAGAACCCGTTTGACATTTCGGCATCAATTTTGTGGCCCTGCATGTGGATGGACAAGAGGTGCCGGCCACGGCCTTAACACCGAACTTTGGGCGCGCGAATTTCATTCGAGCCTATCAGAGCCTGTTTACAGCCACCGGTCAAATCAACCAGGACGAAGGGAATTTCATCAGTCGGGAGGACTACGGGAACGGATACACGTTGTTCTGTTTCGATTTGACCCCCACCTTAGAGAACGACCATCAGCTGGCCCTGGCCAAGCAAGGCAATTTACGGTTGGAAATCCACTTTCAACGAGCCCTCCGGAGCACCGTCAATGTGATCTGCTACGCCGAGTTTGACAACATCATTCAAGTGGACAAGGTGCGCAACATCCTGTGTGACTTCTCCACCTAACATGGATACAGACCAGATAACCACCGTGCTGGAGAATGACCCAGAGACACGTATGGTCTTTCAAGGGGCGTTCGCCCGGGATTGTCTTCCCATTAGACCGTATGTATCCTGCTGCATACGTTCTCAACACGGATCCGATGGATCGGCCCGGTGAACATTGGGTGGGCGTGTACTTGACAGAACAGCAGGGCGAATACTTTGACCCGTACGGCCTGCCACCCCTCCATCCCGATTTAACAGACTTCATGGATAAAGGCACAGAGACGTGGTGTTGGAACAGTCAAACGTTGCAAAGCCTGACCAGTAGCGTGTGCGGACAATAGTGCTTATTTTACCTGTACCATCGATGCTGGGGAAGACCCTTATCTACCATCGTACAGATGTTTGACGAGTACCCCAAGGCCGAGGACCGCGATGTACTCGTATATGACTGGGCCGCCCATCATTTCAATGTACAAGCCCCGTTCTGGGCTTAAGTTCTTTCAATGTACACAAGCCCCCCTGTTCTGGGCTTAAGTTTACAAACCCCCTGTTCTGGGCTTCAGTTCTTTCAATGTACAAGCTCCCTGTTCTGGGCTTCAGTTCTTTCAATGTACAAGCCCCTTGTTCTGGGCTTCGGTTTTCACGTGGTTGTTTTCACGTTGTTGTTGTTCACTGAATAAAAAAATGAGATCTCACCAAAAAACCCTGTCTTGTGTGTTTTATTCATAATGCATAAATGCCCAATGTGGAGATTCAGTCAAACTGAAATCAGTGGTGTAGGATGGGGCCAAAATGTAACCCATCAATGTTAGAATGCAAGAGCACTATAGTAAAATAGAGAGCCAATGAAATCAGCCCACAGACCAAGTACATGTTTTGGTCTAGGTTTGGAGCGGGCATTTCATTGAGGTGCGGGTAAAGGAAGACGGTGAGTGAAGACTCGTCCAACACGTATAGATTAAGTTTATGACTATAAGTTATATGAGCATAATGCATGAAACTGGCTTTGAACACCGTATTAGCCAATCAGTGGCCTAGAATGGAGCCAAAGGTAACCCATCCATGTCCAGAAAACATTACCCGGGTGTACAAGAACCCGGATGCAGGCGCGGACGTAGGCGAAAGCATCCTAGTACCTGGATGGAGGCGCAGACGTGTACCTAGTACCCGTCCATTGGTTCTTTTCTCGATCGCTCATTGGCTCTTTTTTCTCGACCGCTGATTGGTCCAGATGGAACTGCCCAGCCTTCCCAGGTTAATTTACAATCCCATTTTGGGGGTTCAAGCTCTGTATATAGCGATGCCGCAACATTGTCTCATTGGACATTGGACCGTTTGACCTGGATGTGACCTTTTGACCCGATCATGCATCCGCGCACTGCCGGTCATACCGCGCACTTCCGGGGAACCCGCGCGCGCGCGCTGCGGCCGGGGCGGCCCGGGCCGGGCCGGACCGGGAAAAACCCCGGAGGTTGAACATACGGACGTCTAAGTAAAAATTGGTACTCTTCTATGTTTGGAGGTAGTTTTAGTGAAACCCGGAAGTGACGTCACAACCCACACCACCCAACCACAACCATGGACCCCTAGTGGTGGGTTAAAACACACTGCCACGCATCCCCAACATGCCTGTTTTCTCTACTACGACCAGACTGCGCATGCGCAGACTCTTGAACACGGACGAACCCTGAGTCCAGTCGGATGCTGCTTCATGAGAGCTTCAACATAAGACCTCAGACGACTCCATCGGACCCATAGTGACCCCTGTCGGCGCCAGAATGTCTATTTCCATACCCTTGCTCTACTGTGCATGCGTAGCATGATATCCGTTTTACGTCGCATCCACCCCGTCGGATGCTCCTTCACATATGCTTCACATGGATACCTCACTCGACCCAATCGGCCCACCAGGGACCCACCTAGACCCCAACACGTCTATTTCCACACACTTTTCCCACAATTCCCTGTCTGCGCATGCGCAGACTATTGACAACGAACGACACACTAGTGCAGTCAGATGCCCCCTCACATAGGCTTCACATTGATACCTCATACGACTCCATCGGCCCATTAGGGGCTCCCCTAGCTCCAACACGTCTATTTTCATACCCTTTGGCCACCGCGCATGCGCAGAATGGTGACAACGCCCAAGTCGCTAGTCCAGTCAGATGCTCCCTCACATAGGCTTCACATTGATACCTCATACGACTCCATCGGCCCATTAGGGACTCCCCTAGACCCCAAAACGTCTATTTCCTTACCCTTTCGCCACCGCGCATGCGCAGAATGCCGATATTTCAACCCCACACCAGCCCATCAAATGACCCTTCACGAATGCTTCACTTTGATACCTCACTCGACCCAATCGGTCCACTAGCGGTCCCTACAGATTGCCGAAAACTTCCACGAAAACCCACGGTTTTGGGACTACTTTCGATCCGCGGAGGCACACCGCATCACCGCCAGACCGCATCACCGCGGAGAAATACATGCCCCCAAGGTCACGCCCCATTCACCCCAACCGGAAGTGACGTCATACCTGCGCACAACACTCCTGCGCACACCGCCACAATACCGCCACATTTTTTGTGCTCACGCATGCGCAGTGAGGCGCTATTCCGTCCATTTAGCCTTACACTACTACTCCTGTGGGTAAGATGGGTGAATCCTGCATGATCCCAATCGATCTTCATTTTTCAAATTTGGCGTCGAAACACCGGCTATTCAGCTAACGGCCCTATCTCAACAAGTGGTACAACAGGCTAATTTGGAAGTTCGCGGAGCCCTTCAACCAGAACCTATCAATAGGAAGCGTTCTCTCTCATCCGTCGATCCACGCTCTCGGTAAACGAACGGTACGCACGAAGAGATCGCGCATCTTCCAACTAAAACGTGGCGCTCATTACCGGAACTGGGTTCAACGAAGGTCAACCTAGCTAATTATCGTTGTTCTCATTATACCGCCCAATCAAACAGCCGCTCAATGCCGCTATCATATCGACGTTCGACCATCTTCCCAGATTTCCGACGAAGCACCGGTCGAATTCCTGATACCCGGTCATGGCTTCGATTACATCGACTTCAAATCAGATACAGATAAAATAACTCACAAAGATGACATCCCTTTGGCCAAGGACGATAAAGGTGGTCTCATCAATTCACCCCTTCAAAGCATGTGGTCCCAGATAGACGTCTCCATCCATAACCTCATGACGATGGACAAAATTTATCCCTAAAAAATCTACCTACAGACCCTGATCAAGACACAAAACCTACTCAATTAGCCCCGCAACTGAACACTTACGGCAGACGTTCTGATCTGGATAGCGCGAGCCTCGAGGGGGAATAGCGGATTGGCGGAGAGATACTTCACTACTTGAGAAAGTCATGTGTTTGAGATGGAAAGACACATCATGCAAGACGTGTTTCAACAGCATCGATACCTGCTTAATAACGCTAAAGTGTATCTCAAACTATCGCTCTTCACCGCAGTTCATCATCTTGTCGAGCGAAGAGAATCCAGACAATAAATTCATAACAGATTAAGCCCCAGTCACACTGTCAAAAATTGGATAGGCGAATCACCGCGAACTGGAAAATCGTGTTCATTCTTGGCAATTCGTACTGGCATCTTGCGGGGTTCGTCGCAGATCGTGACCGTTCTTGCCTATTCTCGGAGGGAGTACGAAAGTTTTGAAATGTTCAAAACATTCGCCTCCGAAGTACGATTAAATGGTATACGTATGACATTCTATCGTGTATATTCGTGGGCAGTCGTAGTAGTTCTTTCGGTCGCAAATCAGCAAGAATGCCGTACGCATTGTACGATGATTGTTGGACGCATTCTACGCTTCTTGTACGATCATACTACGATACTGAGAAGAATCCAACACGATGTGTGGCGACAGTACTATGAATACCGACGACAGTACTACGAATAACCGCGACAGTACTACGAATACCCACGCTGGTGCTACGTTTATGGAAGAATAGGCTACGCTTCCTCACGAATCTCGTACTATTTCATAGGATTGCTCCACGATCTCTCGCGAAAACCATCGTATGCTGTACATTTCATAGAAGACGGATCATATATATAGGTTCGCGTGGCCTCCTGGGGTGTCGTGTCACAGCGTAACAGGTTCGTACTGCATTCGTACTCACATCGTACTGCATACGTGCTTATTCGTAGCAGATTATCGAGCATTCGTAGAAGGTTCACGGACTGCCGTGTTGATGCGTAGGGCGTTCTTCATTGAATCGTACTGCATGCGTACTTATTCTTGATGATTCTTGTTAAATGCTTATGGCTGTCGTGCAAGGAACCTACGGCATGCGTAAGGGATTCGTAGGACAGTTTCAAAGAGGCCCTCTACAGGCGAATTGACACGAATCGACAAGATTAAAATATTCGTGGTCATTTGTCGGCATTCTCTACCCAATTCGTGACATTGTGACTGGGGCTTTACTTGAAAGCCCAAAGAGATCGCGTGAACTCGATTGTGATACTGGGACACACGAGAGCTTTAGAACAGACCGCGGCGAAATATCAGTAGTATAGAGCAAGCAAATCCGGTAACGTTTTGCCGGGGGAGGTAACTCTTGCATCCACCAGGAGGCGCTGTGCCGTATGACGTCACTTCCGGTCTGGGTGAATGGAGCGTGACCTCTGTATGACGTCACTTCCCGTTTGGGTGAATGGGACGTGACTTGTGAGGATGATAGGAGATGTACTGACCTGTCTGTGGGGATATCGTTCATTTCCGTGTCTTTTCGGTGAGCGGAGCATGTACTGGGGTTTTTCCCCACAATGTCGTTCACTTCCGTATTCCTTCGGACAGGTCCGTGGGATCTTGTACTGGCTTTTTCCCACAATGTCGTTCACCTCCGTGACTTTTCGGTGAGGTCCGTGAAGATGTGGCGGGAGATGTGACGGAGGTGTGCGAAGAGACACGGAGAATACCGAAGAGGCCCGGCGAGTTCGTTGAAGTCCGTGAAGATGTGCCGGAGGTGACAGGAGGGGGGGTCAATTTTTTTTTGTGGGCTTTACTATGGGTTGTGGGGTCTCGTTTTTCTCGTCTCGCCGAGAAAAACACAATGGGAGGGTCCCGGAGCGAAGCGGTGAAATTTTTGGAAAAAGTCACCGATGTCTGTATACATGTATAGGCCTATAGGCTGGCTATGGGGGGGTATAGGTCCAACCTGGGAAATTCACACACGTTCATTGTGATATGGGTTGTTTGGATTTGTTTTTCACGTCTCGTCATTTAGAACACGATGGGAAGGGTCTCGGAGCGAAACGGTGAAATTTTTGGAAAAGTTCACCGAGGCCTGGGTATGCCCATAGGCCTATACTGCATGGCTATGGGTGTATAGGTCCATACGGGGTGGACGTTTTGGGATCTAGGTGGACCACTAATGGTCCGATGGAGTCGAGTGAGGTATCAATGTGAAGCCTATGTGAGGGGGCAACCGATGGGATGGATGTGGGGTAGGAATATCGTCATTCTGCGCATGCGCAATAGACAAAGGTTATGGAAATAGACGTTTTGGGATCTAGGGAAGCCACTAGTGGGCCGATTGGATCGAGTGAGGTATCAATGTGAAGCCTATGTGAGGGGGCATCTGATGGAGTGAGTGCGGGGTTGAAATGTCGTCACTCTGCGCATGCGCAGTGGACAAAGTGTATGGAAATAGACGTTTTGGGGTCTAGGTGGCCCACTAGTGGGCCGATGGGATCGAGTGAGGTATCCATGTGAAGCCTATGTGAGGGGGCTAGACTAGGGTGTCGTTTCCATTCTGCTGCGCAGGACACGTGGGTTGTGACGTCACTTCCGGGTTTCACCTCCAAACCCAGAAGAGTTTCAGTGTTCTCTTAGACGTCCGGATGTTCAACCTCCGGGGGTTTTGCCGGTCCGGGCCGCCCCGGCCGCAGCGCCCGCGCGGGGGTGATCTGATGCCGCAGCGCGCGCGGGTTATCCGGAATTGCGTGGGTGAATCCGCAGCGCGCGCGCATGAAGACCCTCATACATACCCCAATGCAGGCGCAGACGTGATGTGCCCGGACGTCGCCGGCAAAAACACATACAACACGTCACACACAGTCGCCCCCCTCAAGACCCTCATACATACCCGAAAAGATACGGACGTTACCGAAAACACACGGACTTTACCGAAAAGACACGGACGTTACCGAAAAGACACGGACTTTACCGAAAAGACACGGACTTTACCGAAAGGGCACGGACGTACCAGAAAAGACACGAAGGTGAACGACATTGTGGAAAAACCCCACAGACAGGTTAGTACATGCATTCCTATCATGTTCACAGGTTACGCCCGATTTACGCATAATAAAAGGATTGATCTGTGTTGTTGTTGCTCCCTTTGGAATAACCCATCAGAACAGTACGTATCACGGACTGCACCCGACGTCTAGGCGCGCATGTGTGACATGGTCTATAAAACACGTCTCTCTGGATCCTACACCTTCATTCCTACGGTTGCAGAGTCATGACGGACACCCATCCCTATGCGACTCGCATTTTACAGCATGCGACCGTGGTTAATTCACTCACGGGTTACCGAGCAGTGGTTCGGTCCATGTTTTCAGATGGCGACGACAACGAGGGGCGACGCCAGATCCTGAACGAGTTCACAAAAGCGGTCTTCGACAGAGTGCACTCGATGGAGAGGTGTGCCATCACTCACCACTACTGGACTATGACAGCCATCCTTGATGCTCGGGCTATGGACCACGAGCGCTCACGCCGGAATCAGTGACGGTTGGTTGGCCTCACAATAGTCTGTGCCCTATTGACCCTGGCGCTGTGGCATTGACAGTGGGACCTGACTATAAATAATAGGGTCAGACACAGTGTGCGTCATTCAACCATCGTCATTGGGTCAACCATGTCACCAGTTCTACGAGCCATCCTGCCCCTTACACCCCGAGTGGGCTTACACGTCTATGAGGATAAAGTCACCCTCGTGGAAGACCGTGGAGATGTTTGCTGGTCGCCCGCTGAGACCGTATCGAATACGGTTACGCTACACCGTGACGGCTGGACCAAATTCAAACGGGTGTTGAGCGGCGAGCTCGACGGACACCTCATCCACATCGAGAACACCAACTACGTACACCGTGGACCCTTCTTTGCCCGTGTAGGGCGTCACCACGATCCTACGCACAGCTTCACCCTAGACCCTGACCTGTGGACAGCCTTCGACAAAGTGGTGCCTATCGTGGACCAGCTGTTTACACCGGACGAGCGGTCATCAGACGAACTGGAGTGGGCTCGTGCCCTGAGAGAAGCGACGGCAGAACCCAATGAACAAATGTGTAGCCATGAACCAGATGACGATGCCATTGATTACCCGGCTAGACTCAGTCAGCCCAGTGATATGACCACCTGATCCTTTGATCTCACGGGGTTCTCCCTATAAATACGAGAGACAGTCAAATCTGATACCATTCACGTACTGACCATGACGAAGCATATAATACTGGCGTATCTCAGCTTGACCCCCGAGGTTTTCCTGCACGTTTATGCGGATAAGGTCGATATCATGGAGGAGGTGGGAGACATCTGTGATGCGGACCCTACACAACCGTGCCCGGCTCACATTCGTCTGTCCCGAGAGGGCTGGACCAAATTCAAACGGGTGTTGTCTGGTGAACTGGACGGCGACCTCATCCACTTGTGTCACGATGTGTACATCCGACGCGTTCCCTTCTTTGCTCAATTGGCCCGGCTAGATGGGGGTACAGTCCATTTTACCCTTCACCCTGATCTATGGTCTGCATTGGAAGATGCCGTGGTAGATGTGGATCAAGTGCTTATCAAGCGGTCATCAGACGAGTTGGACTGGTCATTTACCATGGACACTGTGGAAGCCAACGAAGAAAATCAGAAAGAAACTCCGGCCCAAGAAATACCCGTTATAAATAAACGATAGAGCCAGGGTCCATCATCATTTGTCACCATGAAGCGCTGGGAGAAGGTGTTGGATAACTTATACTACAGTCCCGACAGTCCGGCTGCGTATAGTGCATTGTCGGCTCTCTATCGAGCGGCCAAACCCCAGGGAATACAACGTGCCCAAGCCAGAGATTGGTTAAGAAAACAAGACACCTATACCTTACATCGAGCTGTCCGTCGCCATTTTCTACGGAACCGGGTCATCGTGGGAGGAATAGATGCCCAGTGGCAAGCGGATTTGGTCGATATGAGCTCCTTTGCCAAACACAACGATGGGAATCGGTATATCTTGACGTGCATCGATATCCTATCGAAGTATGCGTGGGAGGTACCCATCCGGACGAAAACGGAGGCGAATCTCATAGCGGCGTTCAAAGACATCTTCAAGACCGGGCGCAAACCTTTGTATTTGCAAACCGCCGAAGGCACGGAATTCCTCAACAGACCGTTCCAACAGTTTCTGAAAGCCCAGTACAACGCGACCAAGGCTTCCGTGGTGGAAAGGTTCAACAGGACATTCAAAGGCCGCATGTATAAATATTTCACCTATAAGAATACAAGGCGGTACATCGATGTTCTCCCGAAACTTGTGAGTGGTTACAATCGAGCCTATCATCGGAGTATAGAGAGAGCCCCCATTACCGTGACCCAACGCAATGAAGCCCAAGTCCGGCGTGTCTTGTACCCCAGGCCATCGCAGCGAACGCCGAAGGCGGTGTACAAGGTCGGGGACCCTGTACGGATCAGTAAAGTCAAAGGTCAATTTGAGAAAAGTTACTTGCCCAACTGGAGCGATGAGCACTTCCTGATTAAACGGCGCCTACCCCAACAGCAGCGAGTCTATGAACTGGAAGATCTTCAAGGGGAACCGTTGCTAGGGACGTTTTACGAGATGGAATTACAGCCTGTCGTAAAAACAAAGCAAGACTACTACACGGTGGAGCAGATTTTGAAAAAAGAACGCCGACGTGGCAAACTGTTTCATTTCGTCAAATGGCAAGGCTGGCCCAGTTCCTTCAATTCCTGGGTCGCTGCCAACCAGGTGAAACGACTATAAAGCCAGACACCACTACCGTCATCCTTCATTCCACGTTCGACCACGGTGTTATGGACAAACAGCAGCTGCCTCTGAACACAGCGTCTCCCAAAACGCGCAAAGCGCAAGTGGGCTTTGTGGTGATAGTGCTAACCCTGTTGAGTGTGTTGTACGGAGGTGTGTTTTACGACGTAGCCTATGTCAGCACGCTACTTAACCAACTGAGAACACCAGCCATCAGTGAAACCAGTCTACAGATAGCACCAGTCAACCCGTATCGAGCCCAGTCATCACCACACCCCGTGTACAAGCCACAACGAGCTCCACACCAAGCTCCACACCTACACCAAGTACACCCACTACGTCTGAAAACCCACCGGATTTCGTCCCTCACACTGAACAGACAACGACGACCGACGTTATACCCACCACCATCATCACTCACAGTGAACAGACAACGACGACCGACGTTGTACCCACCACCACCACTCCAGTTCACTCGTACGAAATTTACAAGAGCGGGTTACCACGACAGCGCATACAGCTCGAACCATGGACCCTCGGTGGCAGCAACCCTTCATTTGCGTCATCGCAGGACCGACGGGTTCCCGCAAAACGCACTTCGTCCGGAAGCTCCTTCAACACGCCGACAGCATGATCACCCCACCCATTGCCCGAGTCGTGTGGTGTTACGAGACCGGGGTTAAGCGACAGTGAGAAAGTACAACGGTACAATGAAACGCTTCAACGGTACATGACGTTCATGGACCAATACAAAACCTTCCCTACCCCACCACCACGTGACACACCGCCGACCTCAGCACCGCTCCAACAGCCGCCATTACCAGGGGTAGCACCCACAGCCCCACAGTGGGTGGAAGACGAAGTGCTGAAGAGTGTACCTGCATCGTTCAAGAAACAAGCTGGCCTGGTATTACAACGGATGAAACAGAATCCTAACATGACTTGGAATGATAAAGGCGAACTACTGGTACAGAATCAGGTGGTTCGCGGCACCCACATGACGGATTTAGTGAATGACCTGATGCGTAAACGCAGGTCGCACACGGATCCTCGAGGATGGGAGGTCTTCGCTCAAGGCTTGAAAGACATGCATGTACCACAGGAATTGGTGGGGAACCCCCACCTCTGGGCCTTTATGCAGCGAACCCAGCAATCACCGAGTGGCCCACTACCTTCTTGGGAATCCGAATGGGAACCGGAGTCACCCCCCAAAACATCACCACCACAACGAGCACATTCTTTTCAGACCTTTAAAAAACCATCCTTGATCAGGACACCCCACATCTCCAGAGCCGTGACACGTAGCAAGTCACCGCGACGAACACGACGCCGGACACAACAGCCCAAGGCCTGGAACACCTATTAAAACCAACAGCAGCAGCAGGACAGCTCAGTCGCCATGTTGTACCCCACCCTACCCAGTAACAGTTCGCTGGATGTGTTTCCTGACAACACCTTGGCCAAGTACGTGACCCAGTTACCGCAACCGTTGCATTTACCTGGGCGCTGGGAATGTGGCCTCGTGGATATCCAATACCCTTACTCGTGGTACAACGTGCGAGCCAATGAAGTGTGGTACGAGGTGACCTACGAAGGAAAAGACACCCGACTCACACTCCCCGAAGGCCAATACGATACTCCCAAGGAGTTCATGGGTGGGCTGTCAAGACTGTTGCATTACAAGGCTCTACGGGAGGTTACGAATACTTCAAGACCCATCAAAGCCTATCCCTTCAAGAATCACGTGGACTTCGATTACAACGCACACAACGACAAGGCACAGCTCATCGTCACCACCAACGCGAGTATCGTACTGAGTCCTATCCTACAGCAAATGCTGGGTTTCGATCTACAGACGTTCGCTGGTCCCACCGCCCACCAAGGCGAGATCCCGATGGATATGAAGTCGGGTATGTACGGACTCTACGTCTACTCGGAGGTGGTGGACAACCACATCGTGGGCGATATCAACACACCTCTGTTACGGGTGGTGCCCATTAAAAAGACGTATGGAGATCAAGTCACCCACAGTTTCACCCACATGCTCTACCTACCCGTACGACAAACCCACATCAACACGATCACGGTGGATATAAGAGATGACACGGGACGACCGGTGGCATTCGAACGCGGGAAAGTGGTGCTGACACTTCATTTTCGACAAGCACGTGCTCCCCACTTTGTATAATGAAGGTGCCTTACGAGTGCGATGCACGCAGCTATATGGACTATTATGCCCAACAGGCCGGCGGTGGCCTTACGGTCTTTAGTGGTGCACGCATGCAACGAGGACATGGACTGTGGAACATACTCGGGAGCATCGTCAAAACGTTCCTGCCCTTGGTGACGCGTGGGGTGAAAGCCATCGGCAAACAAGCGGTACGCAGTGGGCTGCAAGTCGCCGGTGATGTCTTGGGGGGTACGGCACCCAAAGAAGTCTTGAAACGGCGGGCCAAAGAAGCAGGAGGCGTCTTAGTGGCCAAAGCACAACGCACCGTAGGGAATAAAAGACCTGCACCACCGAGATCACGCACCAGTCGACGACCGACCCAGCGACGACGCACATCGAAGACACAGGATATCTTTTCTTAAAACATGTCCTTGATCCACGCAGAGTCCTGCCCCTCCACCAACAGTGAATTTGATTTGTGGACCGTCCCGCCCACACAGATCAGTGCCGAACAAGGATTATGGGTGGAGCATCTCCCGCTGTCCAGCATCAACGAAACAGGGCCCATCGAGTTTACCATCAGTAATGCGGATACGGCCTATGTGGATTTAGCCCATACATACTTGTATGTGAAACCCAAGATCGTCCATGGAGATGGCTCCAGAATCGTCGACCAAGCAACGGTGGGCCCGACGAATCTCTGGCTGCACTCGATTTTTCAACAGGTGGATATATTTCTCAGCGACAAACTCATCAGTGACTCGACCAACACGTACCCCTATCGAGCCTACATCGAGACGCTGTTGTCGCATGGGCGAGAGGCTAAAAAATCCCAACTGGTCCCAGTTACGGCCTTAACACCGAACTTTGGGCGCGCGAATTTCATTCGAGCCTATCAGAGCCTGTTTACAGCCACCGGTCGAATCAACCAGGACGAAGGGAATATGATCAGTCGGGAGGACTACGGGAACGGATACACGTTGTTCTGTTTCGATCTGACCCCCACCTTAGAGAACGACCATCAGCTGTCCCTCGCCAAGCAAGGCAATTTACGGTTAGAAATCCACTTTGCACGAGCCCTCCGGAGCACGTCAATGTGATCTGCTACGCCGAGTTTGACAACATCATTCAAGTGGACAAGGCGCGCAACGTCCTGTGTGACTTCTCCACCTAACATGGATACAGACCAGATAACCACCGTGCTGGAGAATGACCCAGAGACACGTATGGTCTTTCAAGGGGTGTTCGCCCGAGATGTGTTCCCATTAGGCCGTATGTATCCTGCTGCTTACGTTCTCAACACGGACCCGATGGATCGGCCCGGTGAACATTGGGTGGGCGTGTACTTGACAGAACAGCAGGGCGAATACTTTGACCCGTACGGCCTGCCACCCCTCCATCCCGATTTAACAGACTTCATGGATCAAGGCACAGAGACGTGGTGTTGGAACAGTCAAACGTTGCAAAGCTTGGCCAGTAGCGTGTGCGGACAATATTGCCTGTTTACCTGTACCATCGATACCGAGGAAGACCCTTATCTACCATCGTACAGATGTTTGACGAGTACCCCAAGGCCGAGGACCGCGATGTACTCGTATATGACTGGGCCGCCCATCATATCAATGTACAAGCACCGTTCTGGGCTTAAGTTCTTTCAATGTACACAAGCCCCCTGTTCTGGGCTTAAGTTTACAAGCCCCCTGTTCTGGGCTTCAGTTCTTTCAATGTACAAGCCCCCTGTTCTGGGCTTCAGTTTTCACGTGGTTGTTCTCACGTTGTTGTTGTTACTGAATAAAAAACAAAATGAGATCTCACCAAAAAACCCTGTCTTGTGTGTTTTCTATATGAGCATAATGCATGAAACTGGCTTTGAACACCGTATTAGCCAATCAGTGGCCTAGAATGGAGCCAAAGCTAACCCATCCATGTCCAGAAAACATTACCCGGGTGTACAAGAAGCCGGATGTAGGCGCGGATGTAGGCGAAAGCATCCCAGTACCCGGATGTAGGCGCAGACGTGAGCAAAATTCTAGTACCCGTCCATTGGTTCTTTTATCGATCGCTCATTGGCTCTTTTTCTCGACCGCTGATTGGCCCAAATGGAACTGCCCATCCTTCCCAGGTTAACTTACAATCCCCTTTTGGGGTTCAAGCTCTGTATATCGATGCCGCAACATTATCTCCGAACCTTGCCGAAAGGGAGACCTTCGACCTTTTGACCTGGATGTGACCTTTGTCCTTTTGACCCGATATTCACCCGCGCACTGCCGGTGATGACGCGCACTTCCGGAGAACCCGCGCGCGCGCTGCGGCCGGGGCGGGCCGGGCCGGGCCGGGCCGGGCCGGGAAAAACCCCGGAGGTTGAACATCCGGACGTCTAAGAGAACACTGAAACTCTTCTGGGTTTCGAGGTGAAACCCGGAAGTGACGTCACAACCCACGTGACCTGCGCAGCAGAATGGAAACGACACCCTAATCTAGCCCCCTCACATAGGCTTCACATGGATACCTCACTCGATCCCATCGGCCCACTAGTGGCCCACCTAGACCCCAAAACGTCTATTTCCATACCCTTTGTCCACTGCGCATGCGCAGAGTGACGATATTTCAACCCCGCACTCACCCCATCAGATGCCCCCTCACGTAGGCTTCACATTGATACCTCACTCGATCCAATCGGCCCACTAGTGGCTTCCCTAGATCCCAAAACGTCTATTTCCATAACCTTTGTCTATTGCGCATGCGCAGAATGACGATATTCCTACCCCACATCCATCCCATCGGTTGCCCCCTCACATAGGCTTCACATTGATACCTCACTCGACTCCATCGGGCCATTAGTGGCCCACCTAGATCCCAAAACGTCCACCCCGTATGGACCTATACACCCATAGCCATGCAGTATAGGCATATGGGCCTACCCAGGCCTTGGTGAACTTTTCCAAAAATTTCACCGTTTCGCTCCGAGACCCTTCCCATCGTGTTCTAAATGACGAGACGTGAAAAACAAATCCAAACAACCCATATCACAATGAACGTGTGTGAATTTCCCAGGTTGGACCTATACCACCCATGGCCAGCCTATGGGCCTATATACAGACCTCGGTGACTTTTTCCAAAAATTTCACCGTTTCGCTCCGGGACCCTTCCCATCGTGTTCTAAATGACGAGACGAGAAAAAGGAGACCAAACAACCCATATCACAATGAACGTGTGTGAATTTCCCAGGTTGGACCTATCCCCCATAGCCAGCCTATGGAGCTATATGGACTATATGGCACTTTTCCAAAAATTTCACCGTTTCGCTCCGGGACCCTTCCCATCGTGTTCTAAATGACGAGACGTGAAAAACAAGACCAAACAACCCATATCACAATGAACGTGTGTGAATTTTCCAGGTTGGACCTATACCCCCCCTATATACAGACCTCGGTGACTTTTTCCAAAAATTTCACCGCTTCGCTCCGGGACCCCTCCCATTGTGTTTTTCTCGGAGAGACGACAAAAACGAGACCCCACAACCCATAGTAAAGCTCATAAAAAAAATTGACCACCACTCCTGTCACCCCCGCCACATCTTCAAGGACATCACCAAAAAGACACGGAGGTGAACGACATTGTGGGAAAAACCCAGTACAAGCTCCCATGGACCTGACCGAAGAAATACGGAAGTGAACGACATTGTGGGGAAAAACCCCAGTACATGCTCCGCTCACCGAAAAGACACGGAAATGAACGACATCCCCACAGACAGGTCAGTACATCTCCTATCATCCTCACAAGTCACGTCCCATTCACCCAAACCGGAAGTGACGTCATACAGAGGTCACGCTCCATTCACCCAGACTGGAAGTGACGTCATACGGCACAGCGCCCCCTGGTGGATGCAAGAGTTACCTCCCCCGGCAAAACGTTACCGGATTTGCTTGCTCTATACTACTAATATCCGTACATTAAAACAGAAGCTGAGATGTTCCTTAGTCGCTGAACAGATGCTCTTCCGCTGGGATAATATGTTTCAATCCTCCTATCCCAGGAGATTGGTAATATTTTTTCCATCCCCCAAAGTCGTAGCAAGGGACTAAAGCTCATAAAAAAAATTGACCACCACTCCTGTCACCCCCGCCACATCTTCAAGGACATCACCAAAAAGACACGGAGGTGAACGACATTGTGGGAAAAACCCAGTACAAGCTCCCACGGACCTGACCGAAGAAATACGGAAGTGAACGACATTGTGGGGAAAAACCCCAGTACATGTTCCTCTCACCGAAAAGACATGGAGATGAACGACATCCCCACAGACAGGTCAGTACATCTATCATTCTCACAAGTCACGCCCCATTCACCCAAACCGGAAGTGACGTCATACAGAGGTCACGCTCCATTCACCCAGACCGGAAGTGACGTCATACGGGACAGCGCCCCCTGGTGGATGCAAGAGTTACCTCCCCCGGCAAAACGTTACCGGATTTGCTTGCTCTATACTACTAATATCCGTACATTAAAACAGAAGCCGAGATGTTCCTTAGTCGCTGAACAGATGCTCTTCCGCTGGGATAATATGTTTCAATCCTCCTATCCCAGGAGATTGGTAATATTTTTTCCATCCCCCAAAGTCGTAGCAAGGGACTATAATCAGAAATACAAGCGTCTGGTCCGTCATTCAATGATCAGCTGTCGTCCATTAAAGAATTACCTCAAAGACTTAATTTGTATAACAGCATTAGCATCAAATTTAAACAAAGGTAATACTGAAGCTGATAAAATGGCTAAGGCAGCCCTAGATGATGAGATTGATCCTGTTGGAATCCTATACAGTGATTTCAGACCATCTATCTTTGCTTATGTGAGAAAGTTGTTTCAATCTTTGTGGGGTGCTACGGATAATAACAAACGAGTTCAAAAAAACTGTAGGCTATACTCATCTGAACAGCCAGAAACGTTTCGATAAAGCCATGATTAGACAATGTAAAATCTGCCATACACGATTAACTCACGAGCATTTGCTGACCGGTGTGCTCCATGCCACGAAGATCTCACGGTGAAACATATTCTTATTGACTGTATAGATTTTAAGATTGTAAGAGATAACTTTTATCGAGCAGCGTGTTTGGAAGATCTTTTTAGTCGAGTAAAAGAAGATTGTATTTTAGATTATTTGAGAGAGATCGGTTTGTTGTATAAATTTTAATGTATTTTCATGTTTTTAATGCATTAGTTTACTGAGTTATTAACTTGAATACTTAGAATTTTGTTTGATTGTCGCTATATAATCGAAATATTGCTGAACGCGATATTAAAACTTAATTATCTTTCTCTTTCTCCAAATTTAAAAAAGAAATCATAGTACACATAAGAAATAGGCTAGTTTCCTGCAAGATAGAAACGGTCAACACTTTTCAATGATGCCGACAAGACGTCATGATGTTCCAAAAATATCAAATCTGTATCGTTGATCAGTATTCTTAATCCTAATCATTTTCGTATCAAAGTCATTATCTAGAGTATGATTTATCTCAGTCACGCTTTGATTGTGACTGTTCATATGAGCACCATGAGGATCTTGAAATACATGGATTAAGCCGAATTAGACAAAAGTTACGAAGCGTAACGACATAGATCCTGCACGCTACGCTGATATTTTGCCATCAGCATGAGATATATATCGCAAAATTTGAGAAACATTGCGTGGAGGGGCTTGGTGGTATAGCCCTAGTTTATAAGTTTCTGCAATAATATCTCGTGACTTTGATCGTCACAGTTAAAACAGGATTTAGCAAATGCTACTAAGCGATGTATGTAAACGCCATTTGTAGGTTCCAATGGAATATTGCTGTCCAGAAAGGGATAGTTTACGATGTCGAAATTGTAATCATCTCTTTGTCGCTTCATTTTACAGATAATAGGTCTGAATTACAAGCGTCTGGTTCGTCATTCATAATTCAGCCGTCGTCCATTAAAGAATATCCACGTCCATAATCCAAAGACTTACTCTATATTCCATATAACAGTCTTAGCACCAAATTCAAAAAAACAATCGTAGTATACATAAACATAGGCTAGTTCCCTTCAAGAAAGAAGCGATCAACAGTTTTTAATGATGCCGGCAAGACATCATGATGTTTCAAAAATATCAAATCCGTATCGCTGATCTGTACTCTTAACCCATATGATGTTCGCTGTAAAGTCGTCATCTAGAGATTGATGTATCTCAGTCACGCTTTGATTGTCTGTTCATATGAGCGCCATGAGGATCTTGGAGTACATGGGTTCATACGACCCCTAGCCCCGGGTTAAGCGGAATTAGACACAAGTTACGAAACGTAACGCCATAGATCTTGCACGCTACGCTCGTATCTTGCTATCAGCATGCGATATGTATCGCCAAATTCGAGAAACTTTGAGTGGAGGCGCTTGGTGGTATAGCCCTGTTTTTTAAGTTTCTACAACAATGTTTTGTGAGGTGATTAAAATTGTCACATTTAACACAGGATCTAACAAATGCTACTAGGCGAGATATGTATACGCCATATGCAGGTCCCACTGGAATACTACTGTCCAGAAACGGATAGTTTACGATGTACCGTTCACTGCGTCATTTATATAGTGTTTATCCACAGCGAGAGGATCGTCCATGTAGCGTTTGATGAATCGATCGATGTTTTAACACGCCTGCATATAGTCGTATTCATACGAGAACAGATATAGGTCAGCCAACAGGGGTGCACAATTAGTAGGCTTTGGAATACCTATATGCTGTTGATATATTATGTTGCAAATTTCACACATATATTATTAATGAGAAATTCAAGCAACTCTATAAAAAAGGAACATCCCACGAATGATATCTCCTGTATGCAGTAGAACTAAATAATGATTTATGACTTCTGACATTAATATATCGGCAATCAGTTTTCTCGGACACAGATAGTATTAATGAACATAGATGGTCAATAAGTCCTGATGACGGATTGTAGTATAGAGAGTCGAGAAATACCATGTGGATACTTCTCTGTACGGTATGTGATCTTTAGCATCAAGTTCTTACGTAAGACATTTTGAGTTTTTCAATATCCACATATTTTCAACGCGAGAGTTTTTATAAATAGTGACACAATACCTTTCCCAAAATGCTTTTACCTCCCGAATACAAGCGTCTAGTCCGTCATTCATAATTCAGCCGTCGTCCATTAAAGAATATCCGCGTCCATAATCCAAAGACCTATTCCATATCCATATAACAGTATTGGCACCAAATTCAAAAAAGACAATCATAGTATACATAAACATAGGCTAGTTTCCTGCAAGAGAGAAGCGGTCAACAGTTTTCAATGATGCCGACAAGACATCATGATGTTCCAGAAATATAAAATCCATATCGCTGATCAGTATTCTTAATCCATAATAATCGTTCTAAAGTCGTTATCTAGAGCATGGTGTATCTTAGTCACGCTTTGATTGTGGCTGTTCATATGAGCACCATGAGGATCTTGTAGTGCATGGGTTCATACGGCCCCTAGCCCCGGGTTAAGCGGAATTAGACACAAGTTACGAAACGTATAACACCATAGATCTTGCACGCTACGTTCGTATTTTGCTGTCCATGCTGCAGCTTCTATAACCAGCTATGAATCTAGCTTTGTATGGTGATTCATGCATTTGGGAATCCCGTACACTTTTGAAAATTCGTTATGAGTGGTTGGAAGGCAAACAACTTTCCTTGAGAAATTGGGGGTGACTTTAACAATGGTATATTATTGGCCGATTATGAAAAAGGCTATAGCCTTTACGATTTAACCTCGGCCCGTCCTTTGCCTCAGAAGACACCTTCCGCTGTTAAGACAAGGTAACGTGCGATTAGATGCAACCTTTGAAGAAGCATAGCCGAAGCAGTGAACTGTATCGCATACGCCGAATTCCCGGCTCTCTTTGAGGTCGATAAGACGCGGAGCATATTCACTAATACAGCATGAACACCAAAGAGCTCCACTCTATCATTCGCTTCGATCGTATGCTGAATTAACAACGCATATAAGGGAAGTGGGAAGAGGTGCCGACATACTGACAGAGCCACATGACTTCACAGTATAGTCTTCTGGTTAACTTATTCTAAAGCACATACCGATAATCTAACGATTCATGAGTAATATATGGAAAAGACGGAAAAGGTCATATTGACCTTTGACCTCTGAGTGCACTCTATCCCATGATGCAACGCGACAAGGTCAAGTTCAACATAGTTTCGGCAAAGTGACCTCTGCCGGAGTTTGGCCGCCACCTTTAATTTTCTGGAAAAGGGGATGTATTCCTCCGCGGTGATGCGGTCTGGCGGTGATGCGGTCGGCCTCCGCGGAGAAAAAGTAGTCCCCAGACATCAAATACGCGGCATGGTCCGATTGGGTCGTATGAGGTATCAATGTGAAGCATTCGTTAAGGCGCATCTGATGGGCTGTGTGTGGGGTTGAAATATTGTCATTCTGCGCATGCGCGGTAGACAGAGGATATGGAAATAGACGTTTTGGGGTCTAGGTCGGTCACTAGTGGTCCTATGGAGTCGCATGGGGTATCAATGTGAAGCATTCGTGAAGGCGCATCCAGTCTTGGGTGAGTGCATGTAAAAAAAATTCCCGAAAATATAAAAAGCGGGAACACATATCAACTCTAGCCAAAAGGGATAATATCGGCCGGAGGAAAAAACCCAGGCTGTTTTGCTCAGCTGTCAACTGTTATGTTTTGACGACAGTGTTGCCATTTCTCTTCTATATTTAGCGCCCATAAAACACTCAATCTAACCTGGCCATAATAAAATTTTAAAATGACATGTCCAACACACACACACTGAATCAATGCGAGAATCGAACTCGCTACCCTCCGAGATGAAGGATATACCGTACCAGGTTTCTTTTTTTTTTAGGTGTGTTGAAATGTTCTCTCTAATTTTACGCCACGGTATCTATTTTACATCTATGTTGTAGATTTATTACAGAAGAGTATATTACATCAATTCCCTGCTAGAAAAAGCCCCGCTAGAAAATTGTCTTCAACTGACAATCTTTTGATTATAGTATATTGTCTTCATGTATGAATATGCAGATACGGAGAGAAAATTTTTTTTCTTACAAAAATATTGGCGGCTAATTTTTGTGCATCTGCGAGTCAGTCAATTTTAAGCTGTAGAAAAACCTTTATATTCGACGACTTTTACCCCATCTTTACTTCGGCGTGAGAGCTCACTCACACAGACACGTCGGCGCCAGACTTTGCCTGCAGTGGGGCCCGGAGGAAAACAATCCAGGCTGGTTTGCTCAGCTGTCAACTGTTATGTTTTGACGACAGTGTTGTCATTTTCTCTCCTATATTTAGCGCTCATAAAACATTCAATCTAGCCTGGTCATAATAAAATTTTAAAATCACATGTCCAACACACACACACACTGAATGAATGCGTGACTCGAACTCATTACCAGCCAAGCTGAAGGATATACCAGGTTTCATTTTTTTTAGATGTGTTGAAACTCTTCTCTCTAATTTTACACCACCGTGACCACGGTATCTATTTTACATCTATGTTGGAGATTTATTACAGAAAAATATATTACATCAATTCGCTGCTAGAAAAAGCCCTGCTAGAAAATTTTCTTCAAATTGTCTCTTGATGTGTGAGTGTAAAAAATCCTGTCAACTGGGGAGAGTATATTTCATGCGAAGCTATGTTGCCAATGCATTGAAATATGAATGGGCCGTCTGCATGGGTTTCAAGTACACGAAAGTCCAGCTTACCTGTCCGATTCCTGATGTATACCTGGAAAAATTCCATATTGCCGGGAGTTTTGTGCGTATATGTCTGGGTTTTTTTCCCCCCTATGTGAATATAACACACCAATCCTTCATCACGATGCATTCTTATCCTAAAATATGGGTATCTCCATGAACCAGGCCTCATTCCATATATACTTTTTCGAAATTCACAGATATTTCCATCGGCAAAGCGGGTCTCCATTATACCACATGCAAGAATTCAACTCACTAAACCTTCAAGCTAATGATTTTGGCCAAAGGCTCCCACAACATGTTCTCTGGTTTGATGTTGGTCCCGACATAGATTTTTTGTTCTCGAAATTCGCAGATATTTCCATCGGTAAAGCGGGTCTCCATTATACCACATGCAAGAATTGAACTCACTAAACCTTCAAGCTAATGATTTTGGCCAACGACTCCCACAACATGTTCTCTGGCTTGATGTTGGTCCCGACATAGATTTGTTGTTCTTGAATGGTATCGCATCTTTTTTTCGGGGCTACTTCGAAACATCCAGCGGCAAGATGCGTTTTCTTCTTCTGGGCTTGTCACGGTAGGTTGACTTGTTCGCCCATACTCCCAGGTGGGGTGGGCGTGGAAAAACAGAGGGTATCCAGCCAATGAAAAATGAAAAAAAAAGGTGTGTGCATACTAATAGATCACGTGGGATGTAGGCCGTAGAAACTGGGCGGGAAAAAATGAACACGTTACATTGTGCAAAAGTACACTTTGTTGCGAATTGTTGCAAGTCCACGGGTAACTCAGTGCGTTTTTATATCTCGCTAAAGTATTTCACAGAATAGAATATCAGCCCATAAATTTGGGGTGGTCTGGATAATTCGACAGTCTCCAAGTCTCTCCTTGAAAGTGTGAATGACTTTGTATTTCTTAGTTTGATGAAAAATTCTTCACTGATTATTTTTCGGCTAAAAATAAATAAATTCGTGAATTCTGATAGAACGTGAAACTTACAATTTTTTATTCAGGTGAAGAATTACTATATATTACGTACAAGAAGATTTCATAATACAAACAAGAATCACAATGTACAAGAACTGTCAGGAACGCGAATTAAAGTACTGTATACAGACTATGTCGATTGGATATTCACGAGAATTTTCGAAAAATGTACAATAGGGTTGTATAATACAAACAACAAGACAAATTACTCTCGTCAATTCCACGAAATCTTTAACCAAAATGTAATTCCGTAAAATAATTCAAAATTTCGGTTATGTCATTCGTGGACAATTTTGCCCATGTTGTTGACCAGTCATTCTTCATGATGGACCTGTGTGTGGGGTCGCCTTTCATTTCAAGCGGTAGTAAGGTATACTGTTCATAGATCGCCCGTCTCCATACCTGTCTCAACGCGTTATGCAATGTCCATCATCACTGGACGTTGATGTTGAAGGTTGAAGAAGATAATTTCCCGTCTCCAGCTGGGTCTCCATAAAGGTTTGAAATGCCTCATGCAGGGTCAGCAGATTCTGAGCACGGGTAGTTGTGTTGGTATCCTCTTCTGGTACTATCTGTTTCTTATGCAGCAGAAGACATACCCGTGTCACCCATTGGATGTCATCTATGAGCGTGGTAAGATGAGAAGGCATGCGTTGGTGCTGAACGGTGGATTCACTTTGCGCTGTATCAATAATAGTATCGACATTGGCTTGACGTAACGCTTCGGCTAGAATATCCTCGTTGTCGGGTTCAAACAAGTTGGACTCTGCAGTGCTTATGGTGAAATGAGGGGACTGGTGCCGTGTGGTCTATTTATATTGAGACGCTTTTGATCTTAATGATGCGTTCGAACAAATGTTTCTTTTGTGCTATTGCTCTGACATACGCCGCTTTCATGCCCTAGGTTTTCAACATCGACGCTGATCTTTCGATTTCCATATGGACCGGGTCCTTGTCCTGCAATTTTATATGGGTCAGGAGGTGGGCATACTGCTGACGTAAAGCCCGTCGTAGTCTGGGTGCCAAAGTATTATGGTCTAACATTGCGGTTTCCGCTTTCGAATACCCTTTGCGGTGAAACTTGTTTCCTGTGGCCTCTAACATCTCGCCCAGCTCGGCGTCGATACTTTCTTTGAACAAATCCTTCCATAGCCTCAAGTTCACATTATGTTCATTCCCTTGTTCGGATTTGGGTTGGTCCTTGACGGCTGGGTGGTATTCGGGGACTAATGGTATGAAGGGGACCCGCTGTACGGGGGCGGATTGCTGCTGCTGCTCTGCCAGATGTGGACTCCGTGGATGGTGTAGAGGTGTATGACGTTGCGGTGATGCCTCGACGGGTAAGAGGTGGGTCATCAGTCAGTGATCTTCGGGGGTATGGGCTTTTAAATCTACGAACAGGTAGCCGTAAGGACGACCTGTCGCTCCTTGAAACGCCTGCATGAAATGGTCGATGTTCCGAGGACGCCTTCCCTTGAGAAAAGAGATTCTGAGTCAAATAGATGACGGACAGATTGCGATGATGGGACCCTTTGGTGAATAGGTCGGCGATTTTCGAATTGTCCTTGGCCGCACTCATCAGATCATCGAGCACTACCACGTTGGTCTGCTCGGAATCGAAGTAATACGGTTCGTCTATGTCGCGAGAAATTCCTAGGACGAAGCTCACATTCTGTAATCGCGTAGTTTCGTAGGCTGGCTGCCACTGGCTATAACACCATACAACGCGTGTATAACGGATGGGCCCTTCCTCTAAGAACTTCATCACCCAGGTTGTCTTTCCACACTCCGTAGGGCCGCTCACCGTCATCGTATAGGAATGCTCTAATACTCTCGTGTGTGACGTAGATGTTGATCGTTCTTCGCGCGTACTTTGAATTTGCGCGTTATCGGGACTCCGTTCCTTGAGATGGCTTCGCTGTATACGATTATTATGTATGGAAAGCAAATGTCTACGTAGATTAAATGGCGTGGAAAATGACTTCGAATACAAGTGACATGCGTAAACCATGGCTCTCGTCTCCATGGACACCAGGCGTATAATGAAGCTTTCACAGATGCATGTCGTGTTTATATGCAAGAGCTCCGAGCTCGGGGATGTCAACGCCCGGTGGTGGTGGTAGCTCCCGTGGGGCGGAGCTCTTGGAGCTCCAGAACTCTTGGAGCTCGGAGCTCCGGAGCTCTTGGAGCTCCGGATCAGCTCCGGAGCACTTGAAACTCGGAGCTCCGGAGCTCTTGGAGCTCCGAACTCTTGGAGCTCTGAGCTTCGGAGCTCCGGACTGCAAAATGAACCCCTTTTCATAGCGAAAAACTTGGCACTGAGCCAATTGGCTCCCAGCCAATGGGCACCCGGCCAATATAAAACTTGGCACCCAGCCAATTGGATGAATGCCAACGGAACCCGGTTGTTGGCATCCAGCCAATTCTAAAAACTTGGCACCCAGACAATGCTAATGCAATCCAATATTACAGACCCCACAGGACGGACACCCAAGTCTAAAACTTGACGCATCGGAAGGACTCGAACACTTCAAGGTAATACTGCGCATGCGTAGAAAGACGTCAGTTTTATGTCACATCCACCCCGTCGGATGCTCCCTCACGACTGCTTCACAACGATACCTCACTCGACCCATCAGACCAAGAGTGGCCCATGTCGATCCCAAAACGTTCCTTCCAATGCCCTTTTCCCACAATTCCCTGTCTGCGCATGCGCAGAATATTGAACACGGACGACACACTATTCCAGGCGGATGCTCCCTCACGACTGCTTTACATTGATACCTCACTCGACTCCATCGGCCCATTATTCACATACACTTTGTCTACTGCGCATGCGCAGAATGACGATATTTCAACCCCACGCCCAGCCCATCAGATGCGCCTTCACAAATGCTTCACATTGATACCTCATACGACCCAATCGGACCATGCAGCGTATTTGATGTCTGGGGACTACTTTTTCTCCGCGGAGGCAGACCGCATCACCACCAGACCGCATCACCGAGGAAGAATACAAGGTCAAAGGTTGCCAGAACTATATTGGTCAAACCTTGGCACCCAGCCAATGCTGATGCAATCCATAACCACAACGCAACCTGCTGGAACTATAGTGCACTTGACCTTGTCGCGTTGCATCATGCGATGGAGCGCACTCAGAGGTCAAAGGTCAATATGACCTTTTCCGTCTTTTCTATACTACTTTCGTGATTTGTGTTGTATCTCAGGTACGCTTTTATTGTACCTGCCCATATGGCAACTTGGATGACATGACCACACGGCCCATAGCACCGGCATAAGAGGTATTAGATAGAGGAATCAGACAATAGCATTAAATCAATAAAACACAACTACATTGGTTTGGGTGATATAGGGAATATGTTTAATAGCCACTGCTATCGAAACGCCCAAGTAGATCCATCCATCCATGCATCATACGTCAAACTACACTAATATAACACAATCATGAAAACCTGGGAATGGGAATAAATATACAGTAGGGGAAATACACTTTTCCATCGTGAGTGACCGGTATTGACATGTATACACTTATTCAATACATCAGCATTTGAGTATAAACGGGCTGAGACGAGAAAGAGAATTGAAACGATTTCGGGAAAGCCGGCCAGCATGGAGCATGGTGTGTATATAGAAAGGGCAAAACCGATAATGCGATAGTCGTACTATCACTGGCTGGCAGGAGATAAGGCATACCCACACATACAACAATAAATAAATCGCTCTGACCCTTCAGTCACCCTTAACTGGACAAAGCTCTTACGATAAAGATAGAACTAACCAAGCTTCAATTAATACATATGGGTTCTTTTGATCTGATGTGGGTCCTTGTGTAATCAAAAATCCCCAAACCGTTACAGATTGAAAGAGTTGTGTGAGGGTATCTATCTGGGCATGCTCCTGTAAACTCAAGCGCTTGTAGTAGTATAATCGTAAAAAGGTCGCATTTTCCAGGGAGGTAACTCTTGATTTCCCTGAAGCATCCGACAGGGGGCGCCACCAGCTCAAGGTTATAGATTGCATCAGCATTGGCTGGGTGCCAAGTTTTGACCACTATAGTTCTGGCAACCTTTGACCTTGTATTCCTCCGCGGTGATGCGGTCATGTCTGGTGGTGATGCGGTCACGGGAGAAAGCCTCCGCGGAGAAAAAGTAGACCCCAGAATTCAAATACGCTGCATGGTCCGATTAGGTCGTATGAGGTATCAATGTGAAGCATTTGTGAAGGCGCATCTGATGGGCTGGGTGTGGGGTTGAAATAGCGTCATTCTGCGCATGCGCGGTAGACAAAGGGTATTGAAATAGACGTTTTGGGGTCTAGGGGAGCCCCTAATGGTCCGATTGGGTCGAGTGAGGTATCAATGTGAAGCCTATGTGAGGGGGCATCCGGTGGGGTTGGTGTGGGGTTGGAATATCATCATTCTGCGCATGCGCGGTAGACCAAGGGTATGGAAATAGACGTTTTGGGATCTAGGGGAGCCCCTAATGGGCCGATAGAGTCGCCTGAGGTATCACTATGAAGCACACATGAGGGGGCATCCGTCTGGTCTAGTGGCTCGGGCGTTGTCAACATGGGTATGGAAATATACATTGTGGGGCCGACATGGGCCACTATGGGTCCGATGGAGTCGTATGACGTCTTATTTTGAAGCTCTCGTGAAGGAACATCAGACTGGACTCATGGTTCGTCCGTGTTCAAGAGTCTGCGCATGCGCAGTCTGGTTGTAGTATAGAAATATACACATGGGCGTGTGTTTGGGGTACTAAACCCCATATGGGTCCATGGTTGAGGTTTGGTGGTGCGGGTTCTGCGCAAGTGGGTGTGACGTCACTTCCGGTTTCACTAAAACTACCTCCGAACACAGAAGAGTTCTAATTTTTCTTAGCCTAGCGTTTATCCATTCGCTATAGAGGCGGGTGTCCGACAATATTACCGTCTATTTACCTATGTGAAATGGCCAGTGGGGAACCCTCAGTTTTCCACAGAACCGTATTGGCACGAAAAATCTTAATAAATATAATAAACTTAATCTATAGGTGTTGGACGAGTCTCCACTCGCCGTCTTCCTGGTCTTTACCCACACCTCGAACCTCACTTCACTCCACCTGTTGCTCTTGTAACTTGTAACTTTTCGTCAACATTTTTGTGCTGGAATGCCTACTCTTAACCTAGACCAAAACATGTACTTGGTCTGTGGGCTGATTTCATTGGCTCTCTATTTTACTGCAGTGCTCTTGCATTGTTTTCTAGGCATTGATGGGTTATATTTGATCCCATCCTAGGCCACTGATTGGCTATTTTTCTCAACCCATTCATTGACTGAATCCCCACATGTCCCACATTGGGCATTCATGCTTACACAGAAAACACGCAAGACAGATTTTTGAGATCTCATTTTTTTATTCAGTGAACAACAACAACGTGAGAACAACCACGTGAAAAAATTGAAGCCCGAAACAGGGGGCTTTACGTGAAAAAATTTAAGCCCAGAACGGGACTTGTACATTGAAATGAACGGCAGCCCAGTCATATACGAGTACATCTCGGTCCTCGGCCTTGGGGTACTCGTCAAACATGTGGACGATAGTCTGCATGGAATGTCCCCGACATCGATGGTACAGGTAAAACAAGCAATATTGTCCGCACACACTACTGGTCAGGCTTTGCAACGTTTTGGTATTCCAACACCACGTCTCTGTGCCTTGATCCATGAAGTCTGTTAAATCGGAATGGAGGGGTGGTAGGCCGTACGAGTCAAAGTATTCGCCCTGCTCTTCTGTCAAGTACACGGCCGCCCAGTGTTGACCGGGTCGATCCATCGGGTCTGTATTCAGGACGTAAGCAGCAGGATACACACGGTCTAATGGGAACACGTCTCGGGCGAACACTCCTTGAAAGACCATGCGTGTCCCTGGATCATTCTCCAGCACGGTGCGTATCTGGTCTGTATCCATGTTAGGTGGCAAAGTCACACAGGACGTTACGGCTTTTATCGATTTGAATAATGTTGTCAAACTCAGCGTAGCAAATCACATTGATGGTTTTCGGTAAAGGTGTCCCGAAATGCAGTTCCAAGCGTAAGTTGCCTTTCTTGACGAGACTCAGTTGATGATCGTTGTCTAAGGTGGGAGTCAGATCGAAACAGAACAATGTGTATCCTTTGCCGAAATCGTCTCGACTGATCATATTTCCCTCGTCTTGGTTGATTTGGCCAGTTGCTGTGAAGAGGTTCAGATAGCTCCGGATGTAATTCGCCGTTTCGAAGTTAGGTTGTAAAGGCCGTGCCGGTACCTGTTAGCCATCCACATGCAGGGCCACGAAATTGATGTTGAACGCTTTTAGGTTGAACGGATTCCTCGAGAGAGTCCCATTATAACTGACGTTCTCCACACAGGCTAGGGTTAAATGCTTGGGCAAATCCCCCAGGAACAGGTTTTCTTGATTGACAATCATATTCCCTTTAGGGACGGAAAAGACCTTGGTCTGTACTCGTCGAATCGGGTACTGGGCTGGTTTTTTCTCCAAGGCTCTGATGTACAACTGTATACCTGGGCTCGGTTTCACTTTGCGTACAAACAAACTGGCCTCTTGGATGACAATGGTATACTCGAGGTCCTCACTCGGGGCCATCAAGGCAAACGCAGGCGTTGCGCGCACTAGCCGTATTTTGACAGGTACTCCATTCAAGAGGTATCGGTCCTGCATGAATAAGTCCGCATGCAGACGTCCCATCATATCAACCGATTGACTCTCTGCTGTGAAATCCACTCTCTCCGTATAGCTGTCATGATCAGGACTCGCTTCCATCTTGCCTGGGGTATCTCGGTAGAACAACGGGGCTGTCAAATACGACTTTTTAGCGTCACGCCCGTAGGATAACAGTGTTTCGATGTAGGCTCGGTACGGGTACGTGTTCGTTGAGGCGCTCACCAGTTTATCACTGAGTGCTATATCCACTTGCTGGAATAGCGAATGAAGCCAGAGATTCACTGGACCCATGGGTGCATCTGCTTTGAGGACAGACCCATCTTTATTGGTGATTTTAGCTTTCACATATAGGTACGTGTGGGCTAAATCCAGGTAGGTCGTATCTGCGTTGGTGATGGTGAATTCAATGGGGCCTGTGGCTGTAATACTGGAAAGGGGGAGATGTTCCACCCATTGACCCTCTTCGGCACTGATCTGAGTAGGTGGGACGGTCCATAAATCAAATTCACTGTTGGTAGAAGGACACGACTCGGCGTGGATGAAAGCCATGTTTAAGAAAAGATATCCTGTGCGTCGTCGCTGGGTCGGTCGTCGACTGGTGCGTGGTCTCGGTGGTGCAGGTCTTTTATTCCCTACGGTGCGTTGTGCTTTGGCGACCAAGACGCCTCCTGCTTCTTTGGCTCGGCGTTTCAGTGCTTCTTGGGGTGGCGCACCGCCCAAGGCATCACCCGCGACTTGCAGTCCACTGCGTACCGCTTGTTTGCCGATCGCTTTGACCCCACGCGTCACCAAGGGGAGGAACGTTTTGACGATGCTCACGAGTATGTTCCCCAGCCCATGTCCTCGTTGCATGCGTGTACCTGCAAAGACCGGAAAGCTACCCCCGGCCCGCTGGGTATAATAGTCCATATAGCTGCGTGCATCGCACTCGTAAGGCAACTTCATTATGCAAAGTGAACCGCTAGGACTTGAAGGACATGAAGTGTCAGCACCACTTTCCCACGCTCGAATGCGATCGGTTGACCGGTGTCGTCTCTTATATCGATGACGATGGAGCTAATATCGGTCTGACTGACCGGTAGATAAACGATGTGCCTGAAACTGTGGGTGACTTGAGCTCCATACTTGCCTTTCACCGGGCAGACGCGTAGTAGAGGTACGTTGCTGTCTCCGACAATGTGTGCATCGACCACGTCTGAGTAGATGTACAGGCCATACATACCACCACGCATGTCCATCGGGATGTGGCCTGTTTCGCCGGTGGGGCCAGCGTACCCCTGTAGATCGAAACCCAGCATTTGCTGTAGGGTAGGACTGATTTCGACATTCACGTTGGGCTGAGAGTGAGACTGGCCTTGTCGTTGTGTGCGTTGTAATCGAAGTCCACATGATTTTTCAAGGGGAAAGTTTTTATGGGTTGGGAAGTATTCGTGACGTCCCGTAGAGACTTATAATGCATCAGACTTCTCAGCCCACCCATGAACTCCTTGGGAGTATCGTATTGGCCTTCGGGTAGGGTGAGTCGGGTTTCTTGTCCTTCGTAGGTCACCTCGTACCACACTTCACCACCTCGCACGTTGTACCACGAGTAAGGGTATTGGATATCCACGAGTCCAAATTCCCAGCGTCCAGGTAAATGCAATGGTTGCGGTAACTGGGTCACGTACTTGGTCAAGGTGTTGTCAGGAAACACATCAGCCGAGCTGTTACTGGGTAGGGTGAGGTAAAACATGACGACTGAGCTTTCCTGCTGCTGCTGTTGGTTTTAATACTTCTCCCAGCCCTTGGGCGCTAATCGTCGTGATGGTCGCGGTGACTTAGATTTTGGTGGTTGCAGGGGGTGGCGTGGTAAAAGGGATGAAAAAGTAGGTGCCCGCCGTGGTGGTGTTTTGGGGGGTGACTCCGGTTCTCAAGAAGGTTGTGGGGTCTGTCGTTGTGCGTGCACCGGCGATTCACGCTGCATCCAGGCCCAGCGCTCGGGGTTCCCCACCAATTCCTGTGGTACATGCATGTCTTTCAAGCCTTGAGCGAAGACCTCCCATCCTCGAGGATTCGTGTGCGACCTGCGTTGACGCATCAGGTCATTCACTAAATCCGTCATGTGGGTACCGGGGACCACCTGATTCTGTACCAGTAGTTCACCTTTATCATTCCAAGTCATGTTAGGATTCTGTTTCATTCGTTGTAATACCAGGCCAGCTTGTTTCTTGAACGATGCAGGTACACTCTTCAGGACTTCGTCTTCGACCCACTGTGGGGCTGTGGGTGGTACCCCTGGTAATGGCGGCTGTTGGGGTGGTGCTGAGGTTGGTGGTGGTGGTGGTGCTGCTGGGGTAGAGAGGGTTTTGTATTGGTCCATGAACGTCATGTACCGCTGAAGCGTTTCATTGTACTGTTGTACTTTCTCACTGTCGCTTAACCCCGGTCGTTGTAAGATCTGACGCATCTCTTCATCGAGTGTGTTTATCGTCTTCACCGTAGAGGGTACGGGGTACGGTGATTGGAGATTTTGAAGGAGCCGAGGTTCGACGAGGACCACTTTTTTCGTGTGGTTCATTGTCGGCCGAACAGTCCACCCAATATAGTCTAGTGGCTTAGGTGAAAAATCGTGACACGCCGGATTAAAGCATGAAACTTGGCACAGTTACTCTACACATCATATATGATCATATCCCCGGGGGATGCCCGACCTGGGTAACCTGCTTCTCATAAAATCCAAGATGGCCGCCAAAATGGCCGCCAAATACACAAGTACTCAAGTCTTCGCTTGTATTTTGGCCGAAATGATACTTGAACTGTCCATATATATGTTTTACGTGGCAGGGAATCAATAAATAAACGAATAAACCAACTAGGTTACAGTAATAGATTACTTTACAATCCAAGATGGCCGCCAAAATGGCCGCCAAATACACAAATACTCATATATTCGCTTGTATTTGGGCTGAATTGTTAATTGAACTGTCCATATATATGAGTTAGGTGGCAGGGAATCAATAAATGAACGAATAAACCAACTAGGTCACAGTAACAGATTACTTTACAATCCAAGATGGCCGTCAAAATGGCCGACAAATACACAAATACTCATATATTCGCTCTTATTTGGGCTGAATTATTATTTGAAATGTCCATGTATATATGTTTAATGTAGCAAGGAATCAATGAACGAACACTTCACGTTGGATACAATTATAGATTACCTTACAATTCAAGATCTTAGCTTGTATTGGAACTGTAATGTTACGTCTTCTTGAAATGTCCGTGTATATGTTTTATGTGGCACGGAATCGACCAATGGGTCATTCAAAAATGGCTGACAAACTGGTGACAAAACTCCCAGAGATGTGGAAATTTAGATCACAGACAGGCTGCTTATCGTTATATATATTTATACGTGACTAAAGCTCTAGCAAGATTTTCCATATACCGGTACCGATGAACTGTGGCAAGATTTGCCATATACCAATAATCGTGTTAACCAACTAGCAATCACTGGGTTATCAACACTCAGTCAAAGTTACATGTCTGTTCACATAGTCAGCAAGGTTTCACCAACCAGCATATGCTTTTCAGAGGAACAGAATATACACGAACGTCAAAATTGTTTCCCAAAACAATTACAACTCCAACAAAATATCACGAGGTCACACAGATCAAGAGCTGGGTAGCGGGACTATGTATCTGATGACAGTTTACCAAATCACATGGTCATCATACTCAACGTTCGCAGTTTCCACTGCACTGACAAAGTGCTGTGCATTCAAGTTGAGCATTTCTACAGATGCACTTCCTCGAGCACAGGGGAACAGCTTTACATCCACACTTAATCAGTTCCCTGCAACTTCTTGTTGCTTCTGATAGCGTCATCCAGATTGGCAGCCACTGGGCGTCAGTTTTTCTCCAGCCAAATCTTTCCGGGGTTGGGACATTCTGCCTTGATCTCAGGCTGGTTATCCAGATGCTGGCTTGGTAGATGCTTCGGTTAGTGTGCTGAATGAGGGCATCCTGTGTTGGAGGTAGGTTTTGCATCATCTTCACTCGTTTACCTTGAGAAAAGAGTTCCTGCCTCAGGTCATTCACGCTGTCGAGCGCTGAGGTACTGTCATACAGGACGTAGGTGAATCTTTCTATCACAGCAAACGCCTCTGCGTTGGCTTCCAGTGGCTTAAAGGGATTCTGCGTGGGGAAAATAAATCCCTCTGTCGCCGAAGGGTATGCCTTCCAAGTCTTCCACGACGATTTCTTCCCCCTCCCGCCAAATTGTGATGTGGTGTCTGAGCCGGTAAAGGCATGGAAGAAAGGAAGTGCCCGTGACTTTGCTTCCCCTATCTGTTGACAGATGGAATTGATGTGTTAATGTCTAAAGTGTTTCCCTTTACCAAATGCCACCCATAGCTGGATAGCAGGATGCGCAGTTATCAGCTCAAAGAAGATGCCGACCAGGATCACCACGACATCTGTGTCCACTGTGCTTACCATAACAGTAATTGCTCCCTTTCGCGCAGCATCCTGGACATGCAGACAGACGCGAAAGTCGGCTTCCTCGTGGTCCGCGGCTGGCATCGGGTCTTTGCTGCCTTTCGACACTACTGATTGGCCAGAGGTTATATAAATTTCTTGGCCATCTTGGTAGTCACAGGCAGCTATCTCCGATGTCAACAGGGCGAAGAGTTCTTCCTTATTCTTGGAATCCCGTAGGAAGGAAGCGAAATTCACTGGCAGTTTTGTCTGACTTGACACCTTCCTCCTCGTTCCCTTCCCTCTCTTCTCTCTGGTGGCCTCCTTGAGACTGTCAGGCCTGTATGTGTCCCAAACCACATCGATTCTTGTGCAGTTCTGAAGCTGCCTCTTGGTCCAGGGTACGAATACCAAAGTACTGTACTCCCCAAATGTTGTTGCATCTCCTTTTGGCAGTGCATGCACAACCGCAGCTCCATCAAATATTTTGGCATCAACAGAAGGAGCATCCAGGTCATTATTTGGATACAAACAATCCAGTAACTCGGATTTACAACTGGGTAGACGGAGTTTGCCATGCTGAGACAACGATGGAGGCCATGGATGGTTTTCATGAGAAAAAAACTCACCCAAATCACCTTGGCGCATTTGACAGGCTATGAAAAGCTGACTGAAGAGACAATAGTCGCTTTTGAGATCATCTGTCTGCTGCTTTGTCTTGGATTTAGTTGCCGGATGTGGGCGCTTGAACAGTGGTAGTTGATTTTTCTTGATGGGACTGTGAATGGACTCAGTTCTGTGCACAAGAACATCTTTTACATACTTTTCATACTTGTCTTTCCCCGATTTTTCCATGGTGTGTATTGCGTTCACCACAGACTTATCAGCACAGTCATGGGTATCAAGGTTCATGAGTTCTCCAGATTCTTCAAGGAATGGATTACCCATCGAGGAAATCGTGTCACATAATTTGTTGACTTGCATCTTGAAAGTCTGTTGGGTTGCTAGGCCTTGTTCATGACTCTTGGAATCTCTCTGGTCATGTTCTGAGTGTTTCTCAAACTCTTGCAGAAGCCGTGCCTGTTCCGGACCAGACACCATCCACCTTTTCAATGCCACAGGGTTTTCTGTCAGGCCCACTGCACCACCCGACTCCTTTACAATCTTGTTGTTCTGTTCGTGGGCCTGATCTAGAGGCATAGCAGAAAACTTCCTTTGGGTCTTTGGGAGGGCCCAACATTTCCGGAACTCTCCCTTCATGCTTTCAGGTAGAGCCTTCATATCCCTGATATGCACGGGCAGCCAACGGGCGTAATTGATGTGGTCTAGGATGAAGAACCATGGGGCAAGAATCTCCAATACCTCAACAAACAAAGAGAAGTTCCGTTCACGGTGAGAACGAACGAAGATCAGAATCAGAATTTCTAGGCGAAGAATAAGGTCCCAATACTCAAACATTGGGCTCTTTTGGATTATGTCAGTCTTCCACTTCTCGAAGGCGTCGTCATCATGTGGACCATAAAGCGTTTGGCATGCGTCTCGTTGCAGCTTGACAAGGGGCAAGGCGGTCACTTGGTGGGCATGCCTAGTCTTGGTTACATGGGATGCGGTAATGAAGTATTCCGCGGTTCCAGATGACGCAACGTTTGCCTCACTCAGGGCTGCCGTCCACCCAGAATCTTCTAAGAGGTCCCCAACCATCCTCCACAGAGCTATTTCGATATGAAGACCCACGAGCATAACAACATATGCACCTTCACCAAACATCTCTGGCCAGTGCCATTGAACATATTTAGCCAGTGCAAAGAGTGGCTGATCGACCGCCATCACTGGTATCTGTCCAGGATTGCACTTTGCAGTTATGTCTTTTATAACGGTCATTCCATGCCTTACCATTGCAACAGTTGCAGCCTTCTCTTCGAAAAGAGGCAAAAGAGAACTTATACCAGCGTGAACTGTTACTTCTGGTTGACGAGAAGCATGATGGGCACCCCAGGCGACATAATCACCCTTCTCCAACATTTCCTTGGAGAGAAGAGGTATGCTCTGTTGGCACCAGTTAACTTCTTCTTTCCGGGCCTTTTCGACTTCACCTACAATCTCGTACATTACTGCCTCTGACACTGTTACTTTGTCAACATCACAGGCCACCGCTGGAACAATACGATAGCTGTCTGGTAAGGATGGTTTAGTGTTACATTCAGCAGGCGGAACAGTGATCGGTGCCCTGCAGATACCAGAATTTGAGGTGGTTGGGAACTGAAGAATACTGACGCTTGTCCCATGGAAGGATCCTTGAGCAGTAGTCGCCGAGGGGTTATGGTCGATATTGTCGAGAGCACCGACTGTGAAGAGTCCTCCTCGAACTTGAGTGGGACAGACCAAATCCTCATCTGAGTAACGTTGGCAAACAGCTGTTGTGAGCCAATCCTCCACTTCCAAAACACGTTCATAGCTAACACTGATACCAAGCTCATAGAGCTGGGTCACGATTTTCTTGCTCCGTGTGAGGGTATGTATATCTAAGCCTATATACAGGGGAAGTGGAAGTTCGCGATCCTTTGTGTGGCGCATCTTGGCTGTACTGGAAGGCTTGTCTTTAGAGTTGAAGAGGATTAGCTGCCATATGGTCAGGCAGGCTTTAGAATTTGTCATGGTCTGATCTTTGATGTTGGAACCATAGAGAAGCATTGTCACTAAAGATTTGAGACTAGTTGGTAGTGAGCGCTCTTCACAGTCTGAATCAAAGGAGCCAGAGAAGTGAAAAGAATCTCCATCGGACATCTCTTTTCTCACAATTTTGGAAATACGTGTCATCGAAAGGGATTCTTGTTCAAAGTCACGTGATTCCATGGCTTCCTTCAACAGTTTTCGCAACCCCTCGTTGAAAACCAGGAGCGTATGCCTTCCATCAGACTGTTCCTGACAATCAGTCAGAAAGTGTGCCAGGACCCTCTTCTTGAGCCGGGACTTGTTGATGGTCTTCCCACATCCCAGAATCTCGAGGCGCTCTTCATACAGTTTATGTAACTCAGAAAGTTTGAACATGTAGTTTCCTTCTTCAACACTGTCTTCGATGTAGAAAACTAATTCTGCAAACACACGTGAATCTATCATTTCCTCAGAGATATCAGATGGCACGGCCCGGCTTTTTCTATCCATACTTCTATAGCGATTCTTGTAGGCTGTCAGACATTTATTATGATATTTAGCTTCAATAGCTACTAAATCTCCTCCGGCAATCCGTGACAACAGTTCCGTATCTTGTAGCTGAGCAGCCATCTCTCTCAGACTCTTGTCTAGCGTCAAAGTTGAGCAATTATGCAGCATTCCGTGAGCATGCATGCAGAAGATACATTGTTCACTGGACCTACTGGAAGCAGATGCTCCGACTGATTGGCGCTTAGACTTTCGTTCGCCAGAATCACTTTCGTTTTTACGCTTGTTTTTTTGTCGCGCTCTCGTTCTTTCGAGTTAGGAGCTAGCAAATTTCAACTGACATGCCTTGTACCACTTAGCACGTTTTTCCAAAAATTCAACAGAACTGTCACATCCTCCAGAATCTAAGTCAACGGGCAGTGCATCGAGTTCCCTATAGCCCTGTACATTTTTCAGAAAATCATCATAGCATTTCAGTGCTTCTTCTTTGGGCCTATCTGCTGGACACTTCAAATTGCCCTCACTTTTTCCACAAATAATACAAGTTTCCCAATTCATTACGTCTTGTTCAGATTCACACTTTCGTTTCTCACTCATGTCTGAATATCAGAGGAGATTGCATTCATTTATCTGAAACCTGCAAAACAGAGAAGAAAATGTGAAATTTTAAGATTTTTGCCATAATTTTCATCTCGTACAATACGAAGTTATGACCTAATCACATTATTTATTGTGTTAGATGATTTCGGCTGGCACTATGTGAAATTCTGGACCACAAAACATTTATTTTGACACTTTAATAAACATTCTAGACCAAATATAAGCAGAGAGATGGGCAATGGTTTGTTTGACGGATATGTTGGCCGCCATCTTGGATTTTTCGAAAAGTAGATCACTCAGACCGGGCACCTCCATCAGAAATGTTTCTGTATGATGTATACATTGACTGTGCCAAGTTTGGTGCTTTAATCCAGCATGTCACGATCTCACTCAAAAATGGCCACTAGACTAATACTGGACCCAACACGAAAGCCGCCAACGGTGCTAAAATGGCCCCGAGAAAGCCGGCTTTCTGTAACACCTTTTTCTTTTGTGTTTGAGAGACTCGCTTCTGGACTAAGGTTCGCAGACCTGTCTTATGCTTGGCCAACTTCGCCTTCTGAGCCGGAGTCAGTGGCACGTTGCCTTTTAAGATATTGAGTCCAATCTCACACAGACAGCACACGAGAGCAGGGTCTGCGCCGCGTACAATGGTTCGAACCAACTCGGGTGGGGCCGTCTTCATTACACGGAGCGTCGGAGCATGCTTCCGTACTCGAGCAGACATCATGTACAACTGATGCTAGAACCCACAACCCTGCCCTTTTTAACTACCTACCTCGTGAATATTGAACAGAGACAAAAGTCAACCATGATGTGGTATTAATTCTTTTATTATCCCCAACATCAAACACACACCCCAGCTGGGGGCACCACTGTGGGTGTGTTTACATTATTTTTGCATGTACACGTGGTGGGTCTCTCCGGGAAAGATACCGGTCCGTAGTCGAAGGTGGTCGGGGGTGGCTTGCTTCAGGTCGAAGAGCATATACCCGTGCTGAGGGGTTGTCGCATCTTTAAAGGCTTCCAACGCAAACGCAGTGCGTCTAGGGTACATCTGTCTCGCCAGGTGCAGCACTTGAGTGGTATCTCTCGGGCTTTTGAAGACCACCAGGTGGTGGGCATTTAAGCTGATGTTCCGATGTTCTTTGCTTTTACTGAACAGATTCTGCACAATGTAGATGATGCTGAGACGTCGATGATGGCTGCCTTTGGTAAAGAGTTGGGTGACCCGCGCATCCGTCTCCGCCATGAGATCATCCAGAACCACCAAGATGTCCGGTTCCAAATCGGCCAGGTTGGGTAGCCCTTTCACGAACGTGATGTGGGGCATTGCTGCATACCCCGCCTGCCATTCTCCGTAACACCACACGACTCGGGCAATGGGTGGAGTAATCATGCTGTCGCTGTGTTCGAGGAGCTTCCTGACGAAGTGTGTTTTGCCGGAACCCGTCGGTCCTGCGATGACGCAGGTGAAGGGATGTTGCCACCGGGGATCCATGGTTGGAGGTGTATCCGCTGTTGTGGTAACCCACTGTTGTAAATTTAGTACGAGTGAACTGGGGTCGTCGGTGCGTCGAGCTTTGGTACCGTTGTCGATGGGCGTTCACTGTGAGTGATGAAATCCGGTGGGTTTTCAGACGTATTGGGGGTACTTGGTGTAGGTGTTGAGTCTATACTCGGTGTAGCCTGTACACGTGATGTGGTGGTGATGACTGGGCTCATTTCGGTCACGGGGTTGACTGGTGCTATCTGTAGACTGGCTTGACTGGCGGCTGGTGGTTGTGTCTTTGGTGGGATGAGTAGAGTGCTGAGATAGGCTACATCGTAAAACACACCTCCGTACAACACACTCAGCAGGGTTAGCAATATCACTACAAAGCCCACTTGTGCTTTGCGCGTTTTGGGCGACGCAGTGTTCAGAGACGATTACACTGTGTTCATGGTCGAACGTGGAATGAAGGATGTTGGGGGTGGTGTCTGGTTTTATAGTCGTTTCACCTGGTTGGCGCGACCCATGAATTGAAGGAACTGGGCCAGCCTTGCCATTTGACGAAATAAAATTGGATGCCACGTCAGACGTTCGGTTTTTAGGATGCGTTCCACCGTGTAGTAGTCTTGCTTTGTTTTTACGACAGGTTGTAATTCCAGCTCGTAAAACGTCCCTAGCAACGGTTCTCCTTGAAGATCTTCCAGTTCATAGACTCGCCGCTGTCGGGGTAGGCGCCGTTTAATCAGGAAGTGCTCATCGCTCCAGCTGAGCAAGTAACTTTTCTCGAACTTGCCCCTGACTTTACTGATCCGTACAGGGTCCCCGACCTTGAACTCTTTCTTCGGCATACGCTCGATTGTATGGGGTACAAGACACGCCGGACTTGGGCTCCATTGCGTTGGGTCACGGTAATGGGGGCTCTCTGTATACTCCGGTGATTGGCTCGATTGTAACCATTGACAAGTTTTGGAAGAACATCGATGTACCACCTTGTATTCTTATAGGTGAAATATTTATACATTCGACCTTTGAAAGTCCTGTTGAACCTTTCCTTTCCGTCTTACCTTACCTCATACGACTCTATAGGACCAATAGTGGCCCATGTCGACCCCAAAACGTCTATTTCCATACCCTTTTCCCACAATTCCCTGTTTGCGCATGCGCAGAGTGTTGACAACGCCCGAGCCACTAGTCCAGACGGATGCCCCCTCATGTGTGCTTCACAGTGATACCCCATACGACTCTATCGGCCATTAGGGGCTCCCCTAGATCCCAAAACGTCTATTTCCATACCCTTGGTCTACCGCGCATGCGCAAAATGACGATTTTCCAACCCCACACCCATCCCATCTGATGCCCCTCACATAGGCTTCACATTGATACCTTACTCGACCCAATCGGACCATTAGGGGCTCCCCTAGACCCCAAAACGTCTATTTCCATACTCTTTGTCTACCGCGCATGCGCAGAATGACGCTATTTCAACCCCACACCCAGCCCATCAGATGCGCCTTCACAAATGCTTCCCATTGATACCTCATACGACCCAATCGGACCATGCAGCGTATTTGAATTCTGGGGACTACTTTTTCTCCGCGGAGGCTTTCTCCCGTGACCGCATCACCACCAGACATGACCGCATCACCGCGGAGGAATACAAGGTCAAAGGTTGCCAGAACTACAGTGGTCAAAACTTGGCACCCAGCCAATGTTGATGCAATCTATAACCTTGAGCTGGTGGCGCCCCCTGTCGGATGCTTCAGGGAATTCAAGAGTTACCTCCCCGGAAAATGCGACCTTTTTTACGCTTATACTACTACTAGCGCTATTTGTCGAACGTTTCGATCAGCGAATCATTTACTGATATCAGCAAATCCTTTAGTGATATCATCAAATGATATGATGATACCAGCAAATATAAGCAAATATTTGATGGTATCAACAAATACGGAATAAATAGTAAAACGGCTTGCCATACGCACGCCCGGATACACGCCTGTAGATTTATACCGTACCACTGACGTTGGAGTGCGCTCCAGATTTAACCACTTCAGCTGAAAATAAACAATGGGGTCCCCTCTTCTGTCACCAATAGTCAAATAATCTTTAACGCAAACATGTTCTATCCATATATAACTCACCATTACTTCAGGACAAATGCCATTTATGAAGCAAAAAAACGAAACCCTTGCAATCGCCTTTAAAAATGCTTCAATTGTTCTGGAAAACCCTTAAAAAGTAGAAAAAATGGTCATTTTCGGTCCATTCTCCAGAAAAAAATCTGTAAGAGCTATTCTAATGAAATACATTGTCTCGCCTTCTACGACGAGGGGCCAATTTAAAATGGTGAAAAAGCAAAACCATTGACCTACCAGTTTTTGTTAAATTTTCAGTAAATGATCCATGAATTTCACGCTCACCATAACTGATGCCATTGACACGTTACTCACTAACCCCAGCCGGTCTGTAGGCCAATCTAGCCATCGATTCGCATATGTTCCTTTGAAAGACTGACAATACCCAACAGGATAGTACTATAGATAGCAGCAACTATAAATATATGAACATTTATCGTGTAGTCAAAACCTTATTATGAAATTATTATTAACTGTGGTGCGCACCCTTGGCGGCGTTTTGGGGTCGTAGGAAGCGTTGGTGGCGTTTTGGTGGCGCAATGACGTCATTGCTCCTTGCTCCATTTCATATTTCACATGTGGCCTGAAGAGCCTGCATATTCCCAAAATGCCCTCTTTCTCCACAACTTTCTCTACGGCTATACAGGCACACCGTGACGTCATTTCCAGTCCAAGCAATCCCAGTCGAGCTACACGCCAAGCCTTTCCAGACGACACCCTGCTCGCAATATTAGGAACACGAATGGTCCCTATATCGCTAATACACACCCCTGTGCACCTATATAATGCCCGCTTTCGCTACTACGCCTCGACAGCGTATGCGCACCATGATGCAATTTCCGGCCCAAAATCGTATTTTGTCTACTCCATGAGGGCGAAACCCTCCACGACTGATTTAGAGCTAGAATATGGTCCCTATATCGCCCAAACACGCCCTTTTCGCTTCCCATGCCATCTTTTTCTACTACTCCTTGACTTTATTTCCAGTTCACTCCACGAGTTCTTCAAGACGAAACCCCCACGGTCCATTTGGACCACCTACGGCCCACCTATCGCCAAAAACTTTCACCCCAAGACATTGCTGTGTACGCAGGCACGGGTGCACCATGATTTTCCAGCGAAGTCAACCAACGGCCCCGTAGTCAGGGCTGTTAGGGATTTTTTGGTTCACATTCTTCCAAAAGCACCAAATTTGGCCCATATGTCGCCCATACCATATTTTTTCGATTTTTGACGCCCCCTAGGGCCGCCATATTCGGCGAAATTCAATATGGTCGCCACCCGGGTTAGAGGTCAATCGTAGTTAAATAACTAAAAGGGCTAGAAATATGAATAATAGCCCTTTTAGCGGTGTTGGGGGTCGGAGAATCTGATTGTGATCTTATTTCAACGATTTGAGGTCAAGGTCACCCTTTAAAGTCACCCTAAAGGTCATTTTCGGGATAAATTCGCCATTATCAGTGGTTTGGGGGCAAGATATATAAACTGCCTCATTCTATTGGTTTCCAGGGTCGAGTAACTCGAATCTGGCCTTATTTTGGCGATTCAGGGCAATATTTCATTTGAGAGTCGCGATAGAGGTCATCCGAACCAGAGGTCAATTGAGGTATAACACCAAAAGAACCACAAATAATACCATAGAGGTTTGTGGCATTCTCCGATTCTGATCTTATTTTGAAGATTTGAGGTCACCCCATTTTGGGGTCAACGGTCAAAGATCAACAGTTACCACTAAGAACAGTCGAACGAAGATTATTCAGGAACAAATTTTATTAAAATACTTCGGAGATGACATCTGCTGACAAAATGCTATAACCATGCCGCTACGCCGCTATGTGTATTTAAATGTTCGAAATACAATACAAAGACCGCTTTAGCAACAATATACCAATGATTATTAGTATCTATACCTTCTGGCTTGCGCTCTCAAGAAACTGTGAAGTCGGGTCGCACCCAGTAAGGCTGTGGAAGAGGGGTAGTGCCAAGGATTTGACGGACCGAGATCGGAACAAATGGTATGGACTGGAATGTCACAATATTTTTTTCCAGTACCGAAGTCCACCAAGCGTTCTGATAGACAGAGGGTCTCCAAAGACCGGACATCGCTGTCCATCGTGCGAACATAGGCTGTTGTATGACCCTCCTCCGTGGCATGTGCTAGATGCAGGAGGACCCTGGTGTCCGCCTCGGAATGGTTGCACGGTTGAAGTATTGTGAGGTCACAACGCCTGTTAAAGAACACGGACTCAAAACGGGTACACAGAAGGAGCTTTCCGCTCATGTCAGTCTTGGAGATCTGTGTGCTGATGAATGAGAACGGTTCCTTTTTGTTAAAAATTTTTAAGAAGCCGCTGATCCATTCATACTTCAGGATTTTAGGGGTTCAGGAAAAAGTATTGTGGCATTCCAGCCCAAACCATCTGTTCCGATCTTGGTCCGTCAAAGTCCGTGGCACTACCTTCCTTTCACAGCTTAACGGGGTGCAAGACGACTTCACAGTTTCTTGGATGTGGCATAAAACCCGCCTGGGCAGCCTGTACAAGCATATCGGACCCCACCGACACACTAGTGGCTCTCACGCATGAGCCTGACACTCTCGAGTCCGTGCATATGGAGCTTATAGAACGCTTCATTCTACTGCAACCAGATCGCTGGAAAACAGCCCACCTCCCAAGCCGCGCTTTTGCAGCATGGGAAGCGAGCGCTGCTGCAAGCGAGTTTCTACTGGAGTCGCTTCACTCCAGCAGGAAATCCCTGACTTCAGTGAGTGGAGCTGGCAACCGCTATGGACCACTCTCAGCGCCACTTCTATTAGTCTAGTGGCTTAGGTGAAAAATCGTGACACGCCGGATTAAAGCATGAAACTTGGCACAGTTACTCTACACATCATATATGATCATATCCCCGGGGGGTGCCCGACCTGGGTAACCTGCTTCTCATAAAATCCAAGATGGCCGCCAAAATGGCCGCCAAATACACAAGTACTCAAGTCTTCGCTTGTATTTTGGCCGAAATGATACTTGAACTGTCCATATATATGTTTTAGGTGGCAGGGAATCAATAAATAAACGAATAAACCAACTATGTTACAGTAATAGATTACTTTACAATCCAAGATGGCCGCCAAAATGGCCGCCAAATACACAAATACTCATATATTCGCTTGTATTTGGGCTGAATTGTTAATTGAACTGTCCATATATATGAGTTAGGTGGCAGGGAATCAATAAATGAACGAATAAACCAACTAGGTCACAGTAACAGATTACTTTACAATCCAAGATGGCCGTCAAAATGGCCGACAAATACACAAATACTCATATATTCGCTCTTATTTGGGCTGAATTATTATTTGAAATGTCCATGTATATATGTTTAATGTGGCAAGGAATCAATGAACGAACACTTCACGTTGGATACAATTATAGATTACCTTACAATTCAAGATCTTAGCTTGTATTGGAACTGTAATGTGACCTCTTCTTGAAATGTCCGTGTATATGTTTTATGTGGCACGGAATCGACCAATGGGTCATTCAAAAATGGCTGACAAACTGGTGACAAAACTCCCAGAGATGTGGAAATTTAGATCACAGTCAGGCTGCTTATCGTTATATATATTTATACGTGACTAAAGCTCTAGCAAGATTTTCCATATACCGGTACCGATGAACTGTGGCAAGATTTGCCATATACCAATAATCGTGTTAACCAACTAGCAATCACTGGATTATCAACACTCAGTCAAAGTTACATGTCTATTCACATAGTCAGCAAGGTTTCACCAACCAGCATATGCTTTTCAGAGGAACAGAATTACAACACATATAAGGGAAGTGGGAAGAGGTGCCGACATACTGACTGCGTCACATGACTTCACAGAATAGTCTTCTGGTTAACCTATTCTAAAGCACATACCAAGAATCTAACGATTCGTGATATGTGTTGTATCTCAGGTACGCTTTTATTGTACCTGTTCATGTGGCAACTTGGATGATATGACCACACGGCTCCTAGCACCGGCATGAGCGGTATTAGATACAAATCTAGAGAGCTATGATGGAAATGCTCTGACAACTCGTATACTGGTAATTGGTGAGCTGTTTCGCTGTGACAACTCGTACACGAACGGCAAAATTGTTTCCCAAAACAATTACAACTCCAACAAAATATCACGAGGTCACACAGATCAAGAGCTGGGTAGCGGGGCTATGTATCTGATGACAGTTTACCAAATCACATGGTCATCATACTCAACGTTCGCAGTTTCCACTGCACTGACAAAGTGTTGTGCATTCAAGTTGAGCATTTCTGCAGATGCACTTCCTCGAGCACAGGGGAACAGCTTTACATCCACACTTAATCAGTTCCCTGCAACTTCTTGTTGCTTCTGATAGCGTCATCCAGATTGGCAGCCACTGGGCGTCAGTTTTTCTCCAGCCGAATCTTTCCGGGGTTGGGGCATTCTGCCTTGATCTCAGGCTGGTTATCCAGATGCTGGCTTGGTAGATGCTTCGGTTAGTGTGCTGAATGAGGGCATCCTGTGTTGGAGGTAGGTTTTGCATCATCTTCACTCGTTTACCTTGAGAAAAGAGTTCCTGCCTCAGGTCATTCACGCTGTCGAGCGCTGAGGTACTGTCATACAGGACGTAGGTGAATCTTTCTATCACAGCAAACGCCTCTGCGTTGGCTTCCAGTGGCTTAAAGGGATTCTGCGTGGGGAAAATAAATCCCTCTGTCGCCAAAGGGTATGCCTTCCAAGTCTTCCACGACGATTTCTTCCCCCTCCCGCCAAATTGTGATGTGGTGTCTGAGCCGGTGAAGGCATGGAAGAAAGGAAGTGCCCGTGACTTTGCTTCCCCTATCTGTTGACAGATGGAATTGATGTGGTAATGTCTAAAGTGTTTCCCTTTACCAAATGCCACCCATAGCTGGATAGCAGGATGAGCAGTTATCAGCTCAAAGAAGATGCCGACCAGGATCACCACGACATCTGTGTCCACTGTGCTTACCATAATAGTAGTTGCTCCCTTTCGCGCAGCATCCTGGACATGCAGACAGACGCGAGAGTCGGCTTCCTCGTGGTCCGCGGCTGGCATCGGGCCTTTGCTGCCTTTCGACACTACTGATTGGCCAGAGGTTATATAAATTTCTTGGCCATCTTGGTAGTCACAGGCAGCTACCTCCGATGTCAACAGGGCGAAGAGTTCTTCCTTATTCTTGGAATCCCGTAGGAAGGAAGCGAAATTCACTGGCAGTCGACACCTTCCTCCTCGTTCCCTTCCCTCTCTTCTCTCTGGTGGCCTCCTTGAGACTGTCAGGCCTGTATGTGTCCCAAACCACATCGATTCTTGTGCAGTTCTGAAGCTGCCTCTTGGTCCAGGGTACGAATACCAAAGTACTGTACTCCCCAAATGTTGTTGCATCTCCTTTTGGCAGTGCATGCACAACCGCAGCTCCATCAAATATTTTGGCATCAACAGAAGGAGCATCCAGGTCATTATTTGGATCCAAACAATCCAGTAACTCGGATTTACAACTGGGTAGACGGAGTTTGCCATGCTGAGACAACGATGGAGGCCATGGATGGTTTTCATGAGAAAAAAACTCACCCAAATCACCTTGGCGCACTTGACAGGCTATGAAAAGCTGACTGAAGAGACAATAGTCGCTTTTGAGATCATCTGTCTGCTGCTTTGTCTTGGATTTAGTTGCCGGATGTGGGCGCTTGAACAGTGGTAGTTGATTTTTCTTGATGGGACTGTGAATGGACTCAGTTCTGTGCACAAGAACATCTTTTACATACTTTTCATACTTGTCTTTCCCCGATTTTTCCATGGTGTGTATTGCGTTCACCACAGACTTATCAGCACAGTCATGGGTATCAAGGTTCATGAGTTCTCCAGATTCTTCAAGGAATGGATTACCCATCGAGGAAATCGTGTCACATAATTTGTTGACTTGCATCTTGAAAGTCTGTTGGGTTGCTAGGCCTTGTTCATGACTCTTGGAATCTCTCTGGTCATGTTCTGAGTGTTTCTCAAACTCTTGCAGAAGCCGTGCCTGTTCCGGACCAGACACCATCCACCTTTTCAATGCCACAGGGTTTTCTGTCAGGCCCACTGCACCACCCGACTCCTTTACAATCTTGTTGTTCTGTTCGTGGGCCTGATCTAGAGGCATAGCAGAAAACTTCCTTTGGGTCTTTGGGAAGGCCCAACATTTCCGGAACTCTCCCTTCATGCTTTCAGGTAGAGCCTTCATATCCCTGATATGCACGGGCAGCCAACGGGCGTAATTGATGTGGTCTAGGATGAAGAACCATGGGGCAAGAATCTCCAATACTTCAACAAACAAAGAGAAGTTCCGTTCACGGTGAGAACGAACGAAGATCAGAATCAGAATTTCTAGGCGAAGAATAAGGTCCCAATACTCAAACATTGGGCTCTTTTGGATCATGTCAGTCTTCCACTTCTCGAAGGCGTCGTCATCATGTGGACCATAAAGCGTTTGGCATGCGTCTCGTTGCAGCTTGACAAGGGACAAGGCGGTCACTTGGTGGGCATGCCTAGTCTTGGTTACATGGGATGCGGTAATGAAGTATTCCGCGGTTCCAGATGACGCAACGTTTGCCTCACTCAGGGCTGCCGTCCACCCAGAATCTTCTAAGAGGTCCCCAACCATCCTCCACAGAGCTATTTCGATATGAAGACCCCCGAGCATAACAACATATGCACCTTCACCAAACATCTCTGGCCAGTGCCATTGAACATATTTAGCCAGTGCTAAGAGTGGCTGATCGACCGCCATCACTGGTATCTGTCCAGGATTGCACTTTGCAGCTATGTCTTTTATAATGGTCATTCCATGCCTTACCATTGCAACAGTTGCAGCCTTCTCTTCGAAAAGAGGCAAAAGAGAACTTATACCAGCGTGAACTGTTACTTCTGGTTGACGAGAAGCATGATGGGCACCCCAGGCGACATAATCACCCTTCTCCAGCATTTCCTTGGAGAGAAGAGGTATGCTCTGTTGGCACCAGTTAACTTCTTCTTTCTGGGCCTTTTCGACTTCACCTACAATCTCGTACATTACTGCCTCTGACACTGTTACTTTGTCAACATTACAGGCCACCGCTGGAACAATACGATAGCTGTCTTTTAGGATGGTTTAATGTTACATTCAGCAGGCGGAACAGTGATCGGTGCCCTGCAGATACCAGAATTTGAGGTGGTTGGGAACTGAAGAATACTGATGCTTGTCCCATGGAAGGATCCTTGAGCAGTAGTCGCCGAGGGGTTATGGTCGATATTGTCGAGAGCACCGACTGTGAAGAGTCCTCCTCGAACTTGAGTGGGACAGACCAAATCCTCATCTGAGTAACGTTGGCAAACAGCTGTTGTGAGCCAATCCTCCACTTCCAAAACACGTTCATAGCTAACACTGATACCAAGGTCATAGAGGTGGGTCACGATTTTCTTGCTCCGTGTGAGGGTATGTATATCTAAGCCTATATACAGGGGAAGTGAAGGTTCGCGATCCTTTGTGTGGCGCATCTTGGCTGTACTGGAAGGCTTGTCTTTAGAGTTGAAGAGGATTAGCTGACATATGGTCAGGCAGGCTTTAGAATTTGTCATGGTCTGATCCTTGATGTTGGAACCATAGAGAAGCATTGTCACTAAAGATTTGAGACTAATTGGTAGTGAGCGCTCTTCACAGTCTGAATCAAAGGAGCCAGAGAAGTGAAAAGAATCTCCATCGGACATCTCTTTTCTCACAATTTTGGAAATACGTGTCATCGAAAGGGATTCTTGTTCAAAGTCACGTGATTCCATGGCTTCCTTCAACAGTTTTCGCAACCCCTCGTTGAAAACCAGGAGCGTATGCCTTCCATCAGACTGTTCCTGACAATCAGTCAGAAAGTGTGCCAGGAGCCTCTTCTTGAGCCGGGACTTGTTGATGGTCTTCCCACATCCCAGAATCTCGAGGCGCTCTTCATACAGTTTATGTAACTCAGAAAGTTTGAACATGTAGTTTCCTTCTTCAACACTGTCTTCGATGTAGAAAACTAATTCTGCAAACACGCGTGAATCTATCATTTCCTCAGAGATATCAGATGGCACGGCCCGGCTTTTTCTATCCATACTTCTATAGCGATTCTTGTAGGCTGTCAGACATTTATTATGATATTTAGCTTCAATAGCTACTAAATCTCCTCCGGCAATCCGTGACAACAGTTCCGTATCTTGTAGCTGAGCAGCCATCTCTCTCAGACTCTTGTCTAGCGTCAAAGTTGAGCAATTATGCAGCATTCCGTGAGCATGCATGCAGAAGATACATTGTTCACTGGACGTACTGAAAGCAGATGCTCCGACTGATTGGCGCTTAGACTTTCGTTCGCCAGAATCAGTTTCGTTTTTACGCTTGTTTTTTTGTCGCGCTCTCGTTCTTTCGAGTTAGGAGCTAGCAAATTTCAACTGACATGCCTTGTGCCACTTAGCACGTTTTTCCAAAAATTCAACAGAACTGTCACATCCTCCAAAATCTTAGTCAACGGGCAGTGCATCGAGTTCCCTATAGCCCTGTATATTTTTCAGAAATGACGGACTAGACGCTTGTAATCATAGCATTTCAGTGCTTCCTCTTTGGGCCTATCTGCTGGACACTTCAAATTGCCCTCACTTTTTCCACAAATAATACAAGTTTCCCAATTCATTACGTCTTGTTCAGATTCACACTTTCGTTTCTCACTCATGTCTGAATATCAGAGGAGATTGCATTCATTTATCTGAAACCTGCAAAACAGAGAAGAAAATGTGAAATTTTAAGATTTTTGCCATAATTTTCATCTCGTACAATACGAAGTTATGACCTAATCACATTATTTATTGTGTTAGATGATTTCGGCTGGCACTATGTGAAATTCTGGACCACAAAACATTTATTTTGACACTTTAATAAACATTCTAGACCAAATATAAGCAGAGAGATGGGCAATGGTTTGTTTGACGGATATGTTGGCCGCCATCTTGGATTTTTCGAAAAGTAGATCACTCAGACCGGGCACCACCATCAGAAATGTTTCTGTATGATGTATACATTGACTGTGCCAAGTTTGGTGCTTTAATCCAGCATGTCACGATCTCACTCAAAAATGGCTCTAATTACAAGCGTCTAGTCCGTCATTCATAATCCAGCCGTCGTCCATTAGAGAATATCCGCGTCCATAATCCAAAGACCTATTCCATTTCCATATAACAGTATTAGCACCAAATTCAAAAGGACAAACGTATACATAAACATAGGCTTGTTTCCTGCAAGAGAGAAGCGGTCAACAGTTTTCAATGATACCGGCAAGACATCATGATGTTCCAAAATATATCCGTATCGCTGATCAGTATTCTTAATCCATAATATTCGTTATAGAGTCGTCATCTAAAAATAATGTACCTCAGTCACGCTTTGATTGTGACTGTTCATATGAGTACCATGAGGATCTTGAAGTACATGGGTTCATACGGCCCCTAGCCCCGGGTTAAGCGGAATTAGACACAAGTTACGAAACGTAGCACCATAGATCTTGCACGCTACGTTCGTATTTTGCTATCAGCATGCGATATGTATCGCCAAATTTGAGAAACTTTGAGTGGAGGCGCTTGGTGGAATAGCCCTGTTTTATAAGTTTCTGCAACAATGTTTTGTGACGTTGATTAAAATCATCACATTTAACACAGGATCTAGCAAATGCTACTAAGCGAGATATACGCCATATGCAGGTCCCACTGGAATATTACTATCCAGAAAGGGATAGTTTACGATGTCGAAATTGTAATCATCTCTTTTGTCATAAAGTCGACGAGAGAGAATGCCCGCTTCATTTTTATAGAGATAGAGATCTAAATAAGATGTGCCTGTAGGGCTATCTGTAGTGTGATATATATCCTTCACTGCGTCATTTATATAGCGATTATCCACAGCGAGAAGATCGTCTATATAACGTTTGGTGAATGAGAAGGATCGGGCTTTGAATGGATCGTTTTTTGAAAGCGCCTGCATATAGTCATATTCATAAGAAAACAGATACAGATCAGCCAACAGGGGTGCACAATTAGTACCCATTGGAATACCTATATGCTGCTGATATATTGTGCTGCCAAATTTCACATAGATATTTTTAATGAGAAATTCAAGCAACTCTATAAACAAAGAAACATCCTATGAATGATATCTCTTGTATGTAGTCGAGCTAAAGAATGCTTTTTGGCTTCCGACATTAATATATCTACGATCAGTTTTCTTGAACACAGATACTATTAATGAACTTATACGGTCAATAAGGTCCTGATGAGGGATTGTAGTATAGAGAGTCGAGAAATCCCATGTGGATACATGTCTGTACGGTATGTGACCTTTAGCATCAAGTTCTTCCGTAAGACATTTTGAGTTTTTCAATATCCACATACATTCAACGCCAGCCACTAGACTATATGGCATATGCCATTCTCATGCACTGCGGCTGACTCAAGGCATGCACGGGAAGGTGCAAATGCAACTGTGCCGATGTCCGATACACGACCCTCTGCAAATGCGAAGTCGGGTACGTTAATAACGAGGGCGGTGATGACAAGTATTATTTATTGCTGGCATCATAGAGCGCAAGCCAGAAGGCATAGGTAGTAAAAGTAATCATTGGTATACTGTTGCTTAAGCAGTCTTTGTTTTGTATTTTGAACATTTAAATGCACGTAGCGGCATAGTTATAGTATTTTGTCAGCAGATGTCATCTCTGAAGTATTTCAGTAACATTTGTTCCTGAATAATCTTGTTTCGATTGTTTTTAGTAGCAACTGTTGATCTTTGACCTTTAATTCTCAAATGAGGTGACCATGATTTCAAATCGTCAAAATAAGGTCAGAATCTAATTCTCCGATGCCACAAAGCCCTATGGTATTATTTGTGATTCTAGCCCTTTTGGTGTTTCCTATAATTGACCTCCGGTTGATCTCTGTTTCGGGTGACCTCTGTCGTGAACCTCACATGCAATATTGCCTCAAATTGTCAAAATATGGCCAGATTCGGGTTACTCAACCCCGAAAATCGATAAAATGAGTTAGTTTGTATATCTCGACTAAAACCACTAAAAATGACGAATTTGACCCCAAGATGACCTTTAGGGTGACCTTGACCTCAAATCGTTGAAATAAGATCAGAATCAGATTCCCCGACACCGATAACCACTAAAAAGTGGTATTATTCATGATTCTAGTCACTTTGTTGTTTTAAATACGATTGACCTCTAACCATAATGAATTTCGCCAATATGGCGGCCCCAGGGGGAGACTACCTTGGCGCCCGTCAAAAATCGGAAAGGTATGGTATGGGCGACATATGGGCCAAATTTGGTGCTTTTGGAAGAATCTGAACCAAACAGTCCCTTTCATGCCCTAACACCCCGGACTACCGATCGCAGGCCACAGCATGAGTCGTTAAATACACACACCCTGTGCTTTGCCCCACAAGACAAATATCCATGGCTCCGACCCATTTGGCCCAGGAATAGACCACCTAGACCCATTTGACTGGATGTAAAGTTTGTATTTTCTGCAATTACTCAGAAGTGACCTTTGACCGGGACGTGACACCAGGACCGCAAGTTTAAATGCGACCCTCCTTCCCCAACCACACTTATGAATGCTAAGTGATTTGCTTTTCTACTATTACTGATGAGCTAATAGTTCTTTAGAAGAAATCCCTAGAGAATCACATATAACTTATATTCGTTAAGCTACCTGTCTCGCATTTCCCAGAGCTTTGGCAGTCAATGTGTCAGCGTAAGCGGGCAGTTGCTCCGCTAGTGTATTATTAGTTGGTCACGTGACGCTTTACCGCTCAAAGAATTTCGGAAACCCTCTGGATACGTAGAGTGAAGGGTCCATGAGGCCTTCCGATCTGGCCTTTTTGTTGGTCACATGGCTTGGTTGGTGCAGTTTGTCAACATGGGAAACGAAAGTGGATGATGTATGTATTATTTATCGAATTCTGATGACTTTGCAAGCCTTGTCATCATTGACAGTCCGTTGACAATTTAAGTTTGGATACTTTTTTCCAAGCTTGGATTGTTGGAACCTGTGGGAAAAGTCAGACTTCTATTCATTTCATGATTTCGTCGCAGTTGGGGATGCGAATATTTGGACTTCGTCAATGTTGCAACAACAACAACAACAACAACACATTAAATTCGGGTCATTTATTGTGGGAAATGTGTTTTTATCCGTGGGGCTTTTGGCCGGACACTGTGGGAAGTTGTTGTTGTAACAGGATTGATGTCACTCTGAAAAATGCTAAAAATTCCGCACGATTCAATGAGCAGCAGCTGTTCACATTTACATTTAATTAAATAATGTAGAAATCAAGCGACCCTCCCCCCACAACATCGGGGTTTAGTGTGGACTTAGCAAATGGGAGTTGTTAAAATGGTTAAAATGCTTCAAATACATGTCATTTCGTCTCCAAACCAACTCGTCCCCTACTTGAGTCAACTCGTCCGCAACTTTGAGTCAATTCATCCCCATGCAACCTTGAGTCAACTTGTCCCCTGGTAAACAAAAATCAAATTTTATTAACCAATCTGTTCAAATATTTCTATGTTAAGAAAATGACACAAAGATAAAATGATACTGAAGAATAGTTTTATTTGAATGACATTGTCTTCTGATTAAAATATATAGATCTTTTCAACATACAGTACCGTAATCGCAGCCCCGTAGCCTGGCTTTACGACAGCAAATTGACGACGGCAACTTTTTATCTTTAGAAATTACGTGATGTGGATAAAATCGGTCTGTAAATCTCGAAGATCTTCGCTAACCTAATTTACAATTGTTATAGAATTGTTCATTATCAAGTTCATTTGATAAATAAATATGGCGATGTCATTTTAATAAATTATTGTCGATGTGTACGGTGCCGTGTCACTGTATCAAACCACATTGTCTGTTCATCCATATACCCAGCATGCAGATTCACCACCCACGGTATCTGGGTCAAACCAGTGAGACCCGGAAAGGCGAGGCTCTGGTGGAGTTGCTAATGTCTGTGGTATATTCTATCATAAATTGATGTTGGTGATCTTATAAATTTATATGGAATTAAATGTCGCATACATGGATTTAGCTAGACAGGTTTTTTTTTCGGATATCCAAATTGGTTACGACTGTGAATATTTTGCCGAAACTTCCAGCTCATAATTTCGATAAATTTATGAAAAATAAAGAAAAACGTCCCGTGATCCAGCTTCACAGGGGTGACGTCACATCACCTGTTCACTCCCCTCACATGTGCTGATGTGAACAACAAAAAATAATCACCCTTGAAAAAAGTTTTAACCGTCCCATCAGTCTTCTGAATGAACAGTGGTATAGCAAACAGTGATAAGCACCAATAATAATAGTTTATTGCAATCTTATTTTGGTTGCGAGAACCCGCCAAACTAGACCGGCGTAAGAATAAACCGTCAGAAAAAGTTCCAGTCGCGCACATGTGCAAATGTCAAGACCACGGCTGAGTCGAGTGACATAATGCAGGTTATGCGCCCACCGTCTACTTTCTCAAGCATAAGAGAACAAACAGCATTTTGAGAATATAACAACATGTGATTTTTTCTTGTAGCACCAGTGAAAGATACCCATCGAGTTAAGAGTTGATTTACAGATAAACAACAACAACAGGTTATGTCACATTTGTTTCTTTTTTTACTTGCAACGAATGTTTAAAATGCCGCCGCCGTGCCGAGGGCTGAAATAGCTAGCAAATAATAAGAACAAGTTAAACTGGTCATCTGGATATTTAACTGTATTTTGGCTGACGCTTTTTGATATGTTTGCATTAATTATTTTGCGCAGTTCACATACATGTATTAAAGAAGCCTTTCATTAAAAAAATATTGTATTCCAAAATGAATTTACGCCATTTATGTGTAGGGTCAAACTGTTTAGAGGATAATTTTTCCCAATTACAATCCATGAATGGAAAACTCTCCCTCATTCTATTAGAACTTGTCAAACAATTTTTGCTTTTTAACGTGAACTAGAAAATTTGTCACTGCTGGCTAAGCCTCACACATGGTATTATGTAGGTTCTCAAAAAGAAAATATTCTTTAGTTTCTATGTTGACTTAGAAATGGATGTTGCAACTTGAAAGGGCACTTATTTGATTTTTTTTTATCAGATAATTTACAATGTAATTGCTGTCACTTTGACAAAACTGTTACACATTTTTGTTTCATTGTCCATTGTTTACAACCCAAAGAGCCAATCTATTAAGTAATCTATAGAACATCTGAAATCTACATGTAAATCTACCAACAGCCAGAACACTTTTATTTGGTGACATCGACAAAGATGAAGCATCAATTCAAAAATGTCTTGGGAATTATATTATAAACGCAAATGGTTAGTTTAAAATACCTTCAAAATTAAGCGACCATAGCACATTCCAACATCGTGACATCCTAAGCTTCTCTATTACAATTACAGGGACCGTTCAAGCTAACACATAAATGAAACTCAATAATTTATTATATATATTATTTTTTTATGCAGTATGATTTTTTTTTTTTTTTTTTTTTCAAAAGCCTACTTGCCTCCTATCCTTACGTTTTTTATTGGAATGTGTTTTCTGTAATTTGTCTGATGTGTTTCATTGTATGTGGGACACACATTATAAGCTTGTCTTGCTGCGCTTCCACCACTTTGGTGTGAAATAAAATATATTTAAACCAAAAATATTAAAGTCAGCGTGATAGAAAATGTCAGTAGTCAGTGGGAATGTTTACAATTCACTCGCTCATCGAAGCCAAGTGTCAATGGCTGTACTCAGTAAAACAATGGGTTGGCACTTACAGCCTGCCAATCACCTTAATCCGTTATGTCGCCCGTTGGAATGTGTCCTCTGGTGGTGTTGATGTGTGGGTGGATAATAAGATTGTCAACCTTTTGCAGGACATTTCCAGACATTCCAGAAATATGACAGAAAGAGATTCAATAAAACAAAAGCAAAAATAAATTACAAGTGATAAAATTATTCAATGCTCTCTCTTTGTTATTTATTTATTCTAATATATAGCGCTTGTAAAGTTCTTGAATGAACAAAGAAATGTACCGTGAAATTTAGAAAAATCATTGAGTCTGTAAAATTGATTTTTTTTTCAGTGACGAGTTGACTCAAGGTTCGGGACAAATTGACTCAAAGGTGGTGACGAATTGACTCAACATCTGGGGCCATGAATGAAAGAGATAATATTCATTTTTTGGAGTGTGCCTCTATATTCATTGACAAGGGTGTTTTTTGTTTTTTTTTGACAAATATCTTGCCGGGAAAATGATAAATGTCAGTATGTGTGTCAAAGTAGTCAGGAGCGCTGCAAATCTCGTGGAGAAGATCTAACTACCATAATTTTTATTATGATTGTCATCTCAATTACAGATGAGCCCATCGACATGACCACACCGTGAGATCACGTGATATGTCAGAAAGTGACAGTGGGCGGGACTCCCCCCTCGCCTCATACATGGATGAGAGGCGGGGGCGAGGGTCGATATTTGAGATATTCCCCCATGACCAGGACAAGAAGAAGATACAAGATGTGGATGAATTATTGATGACATTACAGCAGTCGTATAACCCGGCACACCTCAAAACTGCCATGTTGAAACTCTTGGAAGATGTCGAAGACAGTAACTAAGACTATTTTCTTCAAATTTCTTGGGTGACAGAATTTCCAACCATTAACAAACTTACTGTCTGCTCCAGCTAGTATATCTCCGACATTTTAGCCTATATTTCAGAGCTAAATATTTGCACAACAGTGAAATTTTGCATAGCATCTAAACTCAATTAGGCCAATTTTATTCCAAAATCAATGAAAATCATCCCTACCATGTTATTTTATGGAGCTGATGACACTGGTCTATCAAATAGATGCCTTGACGTCAAAATATAACATGCAACATCGCCTATCTCAAATTTGTTTTCACAATTTACTGAGAACTACAAGAAGGATTTTCATGATATTTTGGAATAAAATTGGCCTTACTGAGTTTAGATAATTTGCGGAGTTCCGTGTTGTGTGAAAATTATTCTCAGAAATAATGCTTAAAGTGATCGTAAACCCTCAAGTAAAGTTTCCATCAAATGAAAGACCATTGCAAACAGTGTGGGAAAATATTTATTTTAATTTTTTACGATTTTATTACACAGAGTAAACTGCAATTAAAGCATGGTATTCTATGGTGGTCTGTTGCAATCATATTTAGGTCCAGTGATGTCACACTGCCTTAATACATATATTTCAAACTGTGTATGCACTTTCCAATGCTTGATTCAAGCTTAAGGTGTGTATAATTTGAGTTTCAACACAGGCTCACTGTTCCAATGTGCATGTTTCACCAAAATCTGAGAGATAGTGACTCATGAGTGTCAAGTCAATTTGAATCTTGCATTTAATTTCCCAGATTTTGGAACATGTACATTGGAAGAGTGAGTCTGTGTTGAAACTCAAAGTATACATACCTTAAGCTTGAATCAAGCATTGGAAAGTGCATACACAGTTTGAAATATATGTATTACGGCAGTGTGACATCACTGGACCTAAATATGATTGCAAAAGACCACCATAGAATACCATGCTTTAATTGCAGTTTACTCTGTGTAATGAAATCGTAAAAAATTAACATAAATATTTTCCCACACTGTTTGCAATGGTCTTTCATTTGATGGAAACTTTACTTGAGGGTTTATGATCACTTCAATAGATTATAAATACATGTAATGCTAAAGCACCTGAGATATCATTGTAAGAGGATTACTTTCTATGGATTCATGGAGTATATGTGACAATATTTCTGACATACATTTGACTAAAAAATATTTTCTGAGTAAAATCTTTCAGCAAAATAGTTTAAAAGGATGCAGAATTCTCCAGGATATGGGGTGGATGGGGGTGGGGGCTACCTCAACCCATCAATATAAGTATACATAATATTGCCCGTCCCATTTTCTTTGCAGAGACCATGCTTGAATACATGGAGGAGAATCTTGCCCACCTGTCTGTGTTAGAGGTGATGAGACACCTGGCCCTGCACACTGACATACAACAGGTGACCCTTAAACTTTCACTTTAACATTCTCCGTTAAACAGCATGGTACATTTTATAATTGATAAATGTGTCTTGAATTGCACTCGTTCATGGAATACATCCATTTCATTTATACCTAGTTCATTCATATCCTCTCGAGCCATTGTACATGTATATCTCAATAGTTAGGTTATCTCCCGGCTTGGTTACTTACTCATTGCAGTTCTGGATATAGATAGTTTAAGGGATTTCGTCCAAATGGAGCCAATCAGTTAGCACGTTCAGCCAGCTCATTACTCCAGTCCACTGTGAGGTTAGACATGTGACTGGTTCAAATTTCATCGCTGGTCAAACTAACTGTGATGTAGGGCTGTAATCAACCGCAGATATCAAAGCAAAAACTGCAGTCTTGGGATACAGTTTTGATATACTTATTAGAAATAACTGCTGGGATGGAATGTACAAGATTGTATAATAGAGGCGAGAACTCATTCGAATCGGCAAAAAGATGCAGGTAAACTCTCTGTGAGAATTTAAGGTTGACCAGCCTGTGAAGATGGTTCATTCAGGTCTGTTAGTATTACTCACTCATCGATCCACTACAGAATCTGACCATTTACAGGTAAACATCATACTTGAGAAGTGATGAAGAGATGAATTTTGATCTTGTGGCAATGGCTAATAACAGACACTACCAATCATTTCACTCCTCTTACATAATATAGAACACAAATAATAATTATGTCCCAACACCTATGTGTTCATGTAGAACAAGGACATTGGCAGCCCTGCAAAATTGGTGAAGGGAGATTTTTACTCTTCATTTCTTGTATACTGGCACATTTAATATGCTTGGTGGTATTATTTCACTGATAAATGGCACCTCAAATCTAGCAAAATTCACTCATATTCAGACGTTCAAGATACAGCTGCCTTTGCTAGCTCAAGATATAAAGATTCTTGGGTGACTGGTAATTTGAGGCTATTTTGAGAGCATTAATTTTCTGGCCAATGAGTGATTTCTTGCCGAAACATAAGTCAGGGGCCCCTCTGAGTTGAAAATAAGAGAAAGGGCCCTCTTCCTTCTCACTGTCACCAACTTAATAGGTCTGTTCCAGAAAAAAATACATGGGTTTTTTTTTGGGGGGGGGGGGGGGGAAATTTTCAGCTCTATGGTATATATATGGTAGGTGGTCATTTAACATTAAGGAGACAGGATAAATGCTATGTAGGACTAAGGTGGTTGGGTCAGAAAAGATGTCTTCCCCCACTCCATGTACTATTTTCTGGAGCAGCCCTTTATAGATGTCTTCCTGCTGCAGGTCAGCTGGAGGCTAAACTGACTGATTATTATATATCGATACTAGTTAATTTTGTCTGAGCCTGTACTCTTTTATCCTCTCTTTTTTTTAGATTGGCTTTCAGATCTTGTGCAAGTTTCTGGACCAGAGTACACTGCTCAGGGAAAATTTACAACACTCTGATGCATATAGGTAAAATATGGATTGTTTCCCCTTCTGACTCGCTATCTCCCAGAGAAACAAAGGGATTGGGAATTCAACATTCCTGCAGTAAAGCAGATGCATGAACTGGTATCAGTACTCATGTTTTTGTTTGAGGCAACCTATTGTTGTGGAGTGAGTGCCAGGAAATTGCGTTTCAAGCTAAATGGTGGTTTCCAAAGTCTAAAAGATACATCATTATTTTACCCCCCTAGACTAGATTATTGGTCGATTTAATTGACACCATGCATCCTGAAAATTGTGGAAAATGGCAAGTGAGAACCAAGCCCTTCTACATGAACTGTTTGTGGGTCTGCCAACTTCAGTGTAAAATGGACATGGTTTACATCGAGACCTGGCTCTGGATCTGACATTTCTCACTCTGTCCTCTTCCATGTCATAATAGGAAAGAAAAACTATGTTTATATATTTGTGCCATGAGACATGATGGTGGCAGATTGTATACATGTACCTCCTATTGTCAGATATAACCTCTGATTGTATTGGGGATAAAATATGGTGTGCAGCTTAAGTTGTACATGGCTCTCGGTCAATCAGCATCATCTGTTATGAAATGGAGGGGAGTTGGCTCAGAATGTCACAGCTAAGTAGAAAGTTTTAAGGTGTGTTCTTTTCATATAGTTGAGTAGCTAAGTTGTTCTTTCTTATGCTGGAAGCATTTTCCATCACATTTTTTCAGCCCTTATATGTTGATTATTTGTTTTCTTTAACAGACATGTGTTACGGGTGATTCGAGATCATATATCTGATGTTGATATCCAGGTGTTAGGGATGAAGATACTTGCTCTACTAGTCATGTCTGGTAAGACAAGAGCACGCAATAATGGTTCAGTGGGTAGTAGAGTGATAAGCAAGATTTGAATTGTATTTCACCATAGCATAATAAAAGCAGATGTACAAATATAGCTGACAGGATGAAAACCCCCAATGGGCCTGTTTTATCTCAAGATGATGAAGTTGGAAAAGTAGCAAAGACATGTAGACATCAATTTAATTTTGAATGAAAAAGCAAAATGTAGATCAAATATAGAATCAATTTCCACCAACTAACCTAGATGCACAAGGATGAAAAGAAATTTAGAAGTTGGCTGTTTCTTTCATAAATGAGGTGTAAACGAAAAAACAGAAGTAGAATATCAGAATCTTCAATTCATGGTGGTTTTCCTTTTAGATCAATATTTGGACAAAATGATGAAAATATAAAATGTCTGCCAGAATTTGACCGATGAAATGGTATATGTGTTGATTACTAAAACCACTAAAACTTCAGATATATAAACACATAAAGGATCAGTATGGAATAGTTCAGTACGTACCTTTTAGGTGTTAAAAATGTTAATTTCAGACAGGTCATCGCTAAATTAAGCATATATGCACACCGACTGGAGAGAGACTGGAAGGTACAAGGGTACGCTCAGAATGAATACGTAGACTGTAAACACGGGGTTGAGGACGAATTACACTTCCTTATGCAATGTCCACTAAACAACTTCTTGAGTAAATCCTGCCATAAAGTGCATAACCCCTGCTTCAAGGTTTAGTGGCCTTTCAGAATTGGAGAACTATGTTCATACTCGAAGCCCTTTTCTCGATAGTAGGACGATTCTGCTATGAAATCTTAGGTTAATAAACAGGACCAGTTTAACGCTGATATAATATTCAACTAGATATGTAAATGACTTTCTTTATACCTCTGTCTTTGTTTAGGCTCATTCTTTTATGGTTCATAGAGAATAAATCATTGAATCTTGAATTCTGTTGGTTCAAAAGTGGAAGATTGTATTAATCAAAATTGATGGAATTCAATGTTTCTTTCTCAGAACATCTGAGGATGCAAATCTTATTGGATGAGAATTTTGCTGAAGTCATGGATGCTATCACAGTGGCTGTGACTGGATTCCGCGAGTCGGGTATGATACAAACGTACGCAATTATGGCCCTTGCTCATCTACTCAGTGATGGTGAGTATATCCTAAGTGTCAGCATAAACTTTATTCTCATTATGCTCACGTTAATCCCTCTAATATTTCAATCTCTGTATCGAAATTCAATCTGATAAATTCGATCACTCTCTAAATTCAATGAAATAAAAACAAAATAATAGATTATCTGCATGATTTTGGACCATTTTGTGAACTTCCTGTTGTAATAAATTTGATCACCGCCTGTCTTGATCATCAGGAATTTCACTTCCTGTGATTGAACTTTTTGGAGGATTTACCATATATTGGCACCAGCTATTACCATGGCAACACTGAATCACTGCTTAGACTACACAAGATTGTGTGATTTCAGCTTACCAGGAGACAATGCTATGTAATATTACTATTCTCACATGGTCTCCTGAATATTCATGGAGCATCAGAATATAAGGAACATGCTATGACAGCGTTTCAGCCTATCAAAACGAATTTTGCTTTGCGCTATAATAACTAGTAATATTTCAATTGGCTATTATAAAGATATATGCAGTAAATAAGAGTTATTGAATTGTTCCCTTTAATTTCAGATTACAGTCAGCAAGATGCATTCATGAAAGTGGAGTTCAACTTTGTTCTTGACTCGTTGAATGCCAATCACCGAGACTGTGCAGTTGTGGAACAGACATTCCAATTATTTCATACCTTGGCCAAGAATGGTATGTCTAGTTATCAATACCACTCGATAGTCTACATAACACCTGATTGATAGTCTACAAAATGATAAATTGCCTGCTCTTTAGTTTACAAAATTACTGTGAAGTTTCTATGATGTGAATTATTCGTGTACCCCGCAGATGTGATCCGGCAGACTTTGGTAATTGAAGACGTTCACCACCTGGTGAAGACCATGTCACATGACTTCTTACATCACGAGGATGTTCTACAAGCCTGCTTCTCCGTTTTGGACTGGATGTCTCTCGAAGGTCAGATGATCGTGTTTCCATGGTTACCATATTGATATACCAAGTCATTTTCTATGTTCACACTTCAAATTAGCCCTGATATATTAGACAATGTCATCAAACCAATCAGAATCTTCACACCGATCGTGTGTAGGCCGGGTGACCTCTTCCCACAATAGCTAGGTCATTCCTCCTAATATGGCAGTTGGGTATCAATAACCCAGATGGATTCGACGTCAGTGACATCTCATGTCTATGTATAACTCCCTTGAAGACACCAGATAGGCTAATATACCAAAGCTAGTTTGGAGTAAGCATGAAATTGACTTGATTCGAGTAGATGATGGTTAAATGTTATGGTAACCACAGTGACTCTATGCTGGACAAATTTTGACTCACTCTGTCTCCCTATCCACCCCTTCCCAAAATGCACATCAAATATTGTGGCAGTGATTCTAAAAAGAATTGTGAAGCAGTATATGGAATGCTTTTGGCGGTCATACAGAGTGCAAAGTATTTTTTTCAAAAAAAATTTCCTTTTAAAGAATTGAAGTAAGATATGGAATAAATTGATATTTACCAGGTGTATATCTTAGAAATTGGTGCGAATATGTCTCCAATAGAACCCTTACCTTTTTCTCAGTTAACTCATTACAGAATAGATCTGTCCATGCCTGAAGGCCTGACATTTTGAATATATTGTCATATCCAGACAGAATTACACTCTAGCCTCGCTGTAAGGTGCCTCGATATAGCGCTAATTCTGATATAAGGCGGGTGCTGTCCTGTCCCTCAAAATTCTGATATATGGTGGGTGCTGTCGTGTCCCTCAAATTAACAAAATGCATATCATTTCAGCCCTTTTATAAGACTGAAAATCTATAAGGTGGTTCGAATTTGGTCCCCCAATAACAGCGTTATAACATGTTACACTGTATTTATATTCATTTCTGTTTTCATTGCAGAAAATGTGCAACACATGTTGGTGAATTCTGGATACATAGTGGACGTGGTCTGCCCAACGATGCTTAAACTCCCAGCCAATGTCAACATCCAACGTGCTGGACTCTCCGTCCTAGAACACACAGGTCACTCAGTAATCTATCCATCCTAGAACAAACAGGTCACTCGGTAGTCTATCCATCCTAGAACACACAGGTCACTCAGTAATCTATCCATCCTAGAACACACATGTCACTCAGTAATCTATCCATTCTAGAACACACAGGTTAGGCAGTAATCTACCCATCCTAGAACACACAAGTTACTCAGTAATCTATCCATCCTAGAACATATGGGTTACACAGTAATCTATCCATCCTAGAACACACATGCCACTCAGTAATCTATCCATTCTAGAACACACAGGTTAGGCAGTAATCTACCCATCCTAGAACACACAAGTTACTCAGTAATCAATCCATCCTAGAACACATGGGTCACTCAGTAATCTACCCATCCTAGAACACATCGGTCACTCAGTAATCTATCCACCTTTGAACACACTGATGACACAGTAATCTAACCATCCTAGAACATACAGGTCACTCAATAATCTATGCATCCTAGAACACACTGGTCGCTCAGTAATCTGTCCATCCTAGAACACACACATCACTCCGTAATCTATCCCTCTTAGAACACACAGGTCACTCAGTAATCTATCCATCATAGAACACACTGATTACTGAGTAATTTATTCATCCTAGAAGACACTGGTCAGTCAGTAATCTATCCATCCTAGAACACACAGGTCACCCAGTAATCTATCCATCGTAGAACACACAAGCCACTCAGTAATCTATCCCTCATAGAACAGCCAGGTCAGTGAGTAATCTATCCATCCTAGAACACACAGATCACTCAGTAATCTATCCACCTTTGAACACACTGATCACACAGTAATCTAACCATCCTAGAACATACAGGTCACTCAATAATCTATGCATCCTAGAACACACTGGTCGCACAGTAATCTGTCCATCCTAGAACATACAGGTGAGTCAGTAATCTATCCATCCTAGATCGAACAGGTGACCCAGTAAAATATCCATCCTAGATCACGCAGGTCCCTCAGTAATCTATCCATCGTAGAACAAACTGGTAGCTCAGCAATCTATCCATCGTAGAATACCTGGGCCACACAGTAATCTAGCCATCCTAGAACACACTGGTCAGTCAGTAATCTATCCCTCCTAGAACACACTGTTAGCCCAGCAAGCTATTCATCCTAGAACACACACATCACTCCGTAATCTATCCATCTTAGAACACACAGGTCACTCAGTAATCTATCCATCATAAAACACACTGGTTACTGAGTAATTTATTCATCCTAGAACACACATGTCAGTCAGTAATCTATCCGTCCTAGAACACACAGGTCACCCAGTAATCTATCCGTCGTAGAACACACGAGCCACTCAGTAATCTATCCATCATAGAACACACTGGTTACTGAGTAATTTATTCATCCTAGAACACACTGGTCAGTCAGTAATCTATCCCTCCTAGAACACACTGTTAGCCCAGCAATCTATTCATCCTAGAACACGCACATCACTCCGTAATCTATCCATCATAGAACAGCCAGGTCACTGAGTAATCTATCCATCCTAGAACATACAGATCACTCAGTAATCTATCCATCTTAGAACATGCAGATCACTCAGTAATCTATCCATCCTAGAACATATGGGTTACACAGTAATCTATCCATCCTAGTACACACTGGTAGCTCAGCAATCAATCCATCCTAAAGCACATGGGTCACTCAGTAATCTACCCATCCTAGAACACATCGATCACTCAGTAATCTATCCACCTTTGAACAAACTGATCACACAGTAATCTAACCATCCTAGAACATACAGGTCACTCAGTAATCTATGCATCCTAGAATACACTGGTCACTCAGTAATCTACCCATCCTGGAACACATCGGTCACTCAGTAATCTATCCACCTTTGAACAAACTGATCACACAGTAACCTAACCATCCTAGAACATACAGGTCACTCAAGAATCTATGCATCCTAGATCGAACAGGTGACCCAGTAAAATATCCATCCTAGATCACGCAGGTCCCTCAGTAATCTATCGATCGTAGAACATACTGGTAGCTCAGCAATCAATCCGTCCTAGAACACATGGGTCACTCAGTAATCTACCCATCCTAGAACACATCGGTCACTCAGTAATCTATCCACCTTTGAACAAACTGATCACACAGTAATCTAACCATCCTAGAACATACAGGTCACTCAGTAATCTATGCATTCTGGAACACACTGGTCACTCAGTAATCTATCCATCCTAGAACATACAGGTGAGTCAGTAATCTATCCATCCTAGATCGAACAGGTGACCCAGTAAAATATCCATCCTAGATCACGCAGGTCCCTCAGTAATCTATCCATCGTAGAACATACTGGTAGCTCAGCAATCTATCCATTGTAGAACACATGGGCCACACAGTAATCTAGGCATCCTAGAACACACTGGTCAGTCAGTAATCTATCCCTCCTAGAACACACTGTTAGCCCAGCAATCTATTCATCCTAGAACACACACATCACTCCGTAATCTATCCATCTTAGAACACACAGGTCACTCAGTAATCTATCCATCATAGAACACACTGGTTACTGAGTAATTTATTCATCCTAGAACACACATGTCAGTCAGTAATCTATCCGTCCTAGAACACACAGGTCACCCAGTAATCTATCCATCGTAGAACACACAAGCCACTCAGTAATCTATCCATCATAGAACAGCCAGGTCACTGAGTAATCTATCCATCCTAGAACATACAGATCACTCAGTAATCTATCCATCTTAGAACATGCAGATCACTCAGTAATCTATCCATCCTAGAACATATGGGTTACACAGTAATCTATCCATCCTAGTACACACTGGTAGCTCAGCAATCAATCCATCCTAAAGCACATGGGTCACTCAGTAATCTACCCATCCTAGAACACATCGATCACTCAGTAATCTATCCACCTTTGAACAAACTGATCACACAGTAATCTAACCATCCTAGAACATACAGGTCACTCAGTAATCTATGCATCCTAGAATACACTGGCCACTCAGTAATCTACCCATCCTGGAACACATCGGTCACTCAGTAATCTATCCACCTTTGAACAAACTGATCACACAGTAACCTAACCATCCTAGAACATACAGGTCACTCAAGAATCTATGCATCCTAGATCGAACAGGTGACCCAGTAAAATATCCATCCTAGATCACGCAGGTCCCTCAGTAATCTATCGATCGTAGAACATACTGGTAGCTCAGCAATCAATCCATCCTAGAACACATGGGTCACTCAGTAATCTACCCATCCTAGAACACATCGGTCACTCAGTAATCTATCCACCTTTGAACAAACTGATCACACAGTAATCTAACCATCCTAGAACATACAGGTCACTCAGTAATCTATGCATCCTAGAATACACTGGTCACTCAGTAATCTATCCATCCTGGAACACATCGGTCACTCAGTAATCTATCCACCTTTGAACAAACTGATCACGCAGTAATCTAACCATCCTAGAACATACAGGTCACTCAAGAATCTATGCATCCTAGAACACACTGGTCACTCAGTAAAATATCCATCCTAGACACACAGGTCCCTCAGTAATCTATCCATTGTAGAACATACTGGTAGCCCAGCAATCTATCCATCGTAGAACACATGGGCCACACAGTAATCTAGCCATCCAAGAACACACTGGTCAGTCAGTAATCTATCCCTCCTAGAACACACCGTTAGCCCAGCAATGTATTCATCCTAGAACACACACATCACTCCGTAATCTATCCATCTTAGAACACTCCGGTCACTCAGTAATCTATCCATCATAGAACACACTGGTTACTGAGTAATTTATCCATCCTAGAACACACTGGTCACTCAGTAATCTATCCATCCTAGAACACACAGGTCCCTCAGTAATCTATCCATCGTAGAACACACAAGCCACTCAATAATCTATCCATCATAGAACATGCAGGTCACTGAGTAATCTATCCATCCTAGAACACACAGATCACTCAGTAATCTATCCATCCTAGAACATGCAGATCACTCAGTAATCTATTCATCCTAAAACACCTCTGTCACTCAGTAATCTCTCCATCCTAGAACGCACAGATCACTCAGTAATCTATCCAACCTGGAACACACAGGTCACTCAGTAATCTATCTATCCTAAAACATGCAGGTGACTCAGTAATCTCTCCATCCTAGAACACATCAGTCACTCAGTAATCTATCCATCCTAGAACACATCGGTCACTCAGTAATCTATCCATCACTGAACGCACTGGCCACTCAGTATTATATAGATCCTTGAACATACAGGTGACTCAGTAATCCATCCATCCTAGAACACACCTAGACTTCCAATTGAAACTACCCTAACAACACTGACTTTGGGACCAACTGAAACTACCCTACTGAGACACTCACCTTGTGACATCCGACTGAAACTATCCAAACTGAGACACTCACCTTGGGATTTCCAACTGAAACTACCCTAACTGAGACACTCACCTTGGGTCTTCCAACTGAAACTACCAAAACTGAGACACTCACCTTGGGACTTTCAACTGAAACTACTCAAACTGAGACACTCACCTTGGGATGTCCAACTGAAACTACTCAAACTGAAACATTCATCTTGGGTCTTCTAACTGAAACTACCAAAACTGAGACACTCACCTTGTGACATCCGACTGAAACTATCCAAACTAAGGCACTGACTTTGGGATTTCCAACTGAAACTACTCAAACCGAGACACTCACCTTGTGACATCAAACTGAAAGTGCTCAAACTAAGGCACTGACTTTGGGATTTCCAACTGAAACTACCCTACTGAGACACTCACCTTGGGATTTCCAACTGAAACTATCCAAACTGAGACACTCACCTTGGGATTTCCAACTGAAACTACCCTAACTGAGACACTCACCTTGGGTCTTCCAACTGAAACTACCAAAACTGAGACACTCACCTTGGGACTTTCAACTGAAACTACTCAAACTGAGACACTCACCTTGGGTCTTCCAACTGAAACTACCAAAACTGAGACACTCATCTTGGGACTTTCAACTGAAACTACTCAAACTGAGACACTCACCTTGGGATTTCCAACTGAAACTACTCAAACTGAAACATTCACCTTGGGTCTTCCAACTGAAACTACCAAAACTGAGACACTCACCTTGGGACTTCCAACTGAAACTACCCAAACTGAGACACTCCCCTTGTGACATCCGACTGAAACTACCCAAACTGAGGCACTGACTTTGGGATTTCCAACTGAAACTACTCAAACTGAGACACTCACCTTGTGACATCAAATTGAAAGTGCTCAAACTAAGGCACTGACTTTGGGATTTCCAACTGAAACTACCCAAACTGAGATACTCAACTTGGGACTTCCAACTCTGTGTATTACTGGAGCCTGTGTGTGAGACAGTTACAGTGGAATTCACTTATTTGCATATACTGCTGAAAATGAAATTCTGTTTAATTGATTGTGGTTGGGACATGACTAACCCCATCACTAGCCTCATATACCTAGGTTAAATACCTAGGTTGTTTAAAAGGTGTAGACTGGATAAATGCATACCACTTTCCTGGATTTAGGGTAATCAATGAATCTGTTTACGTACTCTACATGTATAATACTAGAGCCTCCAAATGAAAAAAAGAGAGGTCTTCTGTTTCATTTATCTCTCAGATTGCCACTGTTCCTTCACCTTGTTGTGGCGGACATAAGTTAGTTGATACCTGAAGTTTGTATTCAATTCAGATGATGAAATTACAAAATCAGCTTGAGTTGAAAAATGTAATTTAAATCCATATTAACGTAAATTCATTTTCTTCTTTGTTTCCAGCAAGTGCTGTCTTCTCAAAGTCACCAAACATGGGTAAACTGGGCTACTCATGGCTGAAAAATGTTTATTATGCAATGTCCAAGCATATAGATTGCCCAGAGATTCAGGTAATTATAGATGGAAAAAATGGCTTAATATACAGTTAGCTACAGTGCAGGACAGAAATAAGTTACGTAACCTTTAACATGGCTAGTGAAAGAACGTGACACTCTCGCAACTACACTATGGCACTATAATAGGCACAGGCTGTGATCTTTACCAAATGCATCAGAATGCATCCACATGCCCCTCGGTTGTATAAAAAAATAAATAAATTGCATGATTGGTTTTTCCTGTCAGCATTTTTTCTCAACGGGACTATTAAGTCCAGTCTCATAGGAGTTGCGCTTGTTCTCCGCTCAATGCGTCAGCTTTTAGCACTGTGGTTATGCAACTGCGATTTGCACGTGAGGGAATCACGATCAAGGTTAGTTATATCTGCCCTGTATTGTACTCGTGATTTGTTTCATTGTCATTTCCAGACTTTCCCATAGTTATGAACTTTACTAACCAAATATCATTGTTGTTTAAAAAATAGGCTCAACAATTTCTGTCAGAGGTACATGTATGAGGTATTATAGTAGCTCATGGAACAGTTCTCTTTTGTCAAAACCAAATGTGTCTTTTCTTTGATAACTTTTACATGTTTCTTGGTAGACAGAAACCATGAAGGTCAAAATACAGTAGCTTGAATCTGTGTGAGCCACAATAAGAATTTCTCATTTGTCATTTCATTATGTCTCCCCCAACTATGTTGGGGGGAGACATCTAGGGTTTGTGCTCTGTCTGTCTGTCCGTCCCCTTTTCTTGTCGGCAAGATATCTCGAGAACTACTTGACGGAATTTCACCAAACTTGGATGGAAGCTTCATTGGGATGGCCCCATCATTTGATCAGGTTTTGGTGTGTGTGTGTATGCGTTCATCTGTGTCCAGCGTCCGTCTGTCTGTCTGTCCGTCCCTTTTTCTTTTCTGCAAGATATCGAGAGAACTACTGGACGGAATTTCACCAAACTTGGGTGGAAGCTTCATTGGGATGGCCCTCTCGTTTGAGTAGGTTTTGGTGTGTGTGCATGCATTCATCCATGTCCAGTGTCCGTCTGTCTGCCTGTCCGTCCCCTTTTCTTGTCTGCAAGATATCTGGAGAACTACTCGACGGAATGTCACCAAACTTGGATGGAAGCTTTATTGGGATGACCCCATCATTTGATTAGGTTTTGATGTGTGTGCTTGCATTCATCCATGTCCGATGTCCGTCCGTCCGTCCGTCCATCTACTTGTTTCGAGCCCAGCTGGTCCATGTGTGAAAGTTTGTCAGTTACTTGCCGAAGGGCGGTGGTTCTCTCCGGGTACTCCGGCTTCCTTCACCAACCAAATTGACTGTCACCATATGAGTGAAACAAACTTGAGTGTGACATTAAGCCAAATTCCCTCCCTCCCTCCATCTACTTGTACATGTATATACAGGCCTTGTCTGCAAGATATCTTGAGAACTGCTGGACGGAATTTCACCAAACTTGGATGGCCCCCTCATTTGATTAGGTTTTGGTGTGGGTGTGTGCATTCATCCGTGTCTGGTGGCCGTCTGTCTGTCTGTCCGTCCCCTTTTCTTGTCTGCAAGATATCTTGAGAACTACTGGACGGAATTTCACCAAACTTGTGTGTGCACGTAAATCCGTTTCCGGTGTCCGTCTGTCCATCCATCTACTTGTACATGTATATACAGGCCTTGTCTGCAAGATATCTTGAGAACTACTGGACGGAATTTCATCAAACTTGGACGGAAGCTTTATTGGGATGGCCCCCTCAGTTGATTAGGTTTTGGTGTGTGTACATGCGTTCATCCGTATCCGTCTGTCTGTCCATCTCCTTTTCTTGTCTGCAAGATATCTCGAGAACTACTGGACGGAATTTTACCAAACTTGGATGGAAGCTTTATTGGGATAGTCCCCTCATTTGGTCAGGTTTTGGTGTGTGTGTGTATGCGTTCGTCCATGTCCATTGTCCGTCCTTCCGTCCATTTACTTGTACATGTATATACAGGCCTTGTCTGCAAGATATCTTGAGAACTGCTGGACGGAATTTCACCAAACTTGGACGGAAGCTTCATTGGGATGGCCCCCTCATTTGGTCAGGTTTTGGTGTGTGTGAGTGCATTCATCCGTGTCCGGTGTCCATCCATCCGTCCATCTACTTGTACATGTACATACAGACCTTCTTTGCAAGATATCTTGAGAACTGCTGGACGGAATTTCACCAAACTTGGATGGCCCCCTCATTTGATCAGATTTTGGTGTGTGTGCGTGCATTCATCTGTGTCTGGTGGCCGTCTGTCTGTCTGCCCGTCCCCTTTTCTTGTCTGCAAGATATCTCGAGAACTACTGGACGGAATTTCACCAAACTTGGATGGAAGCTGTATTGGGATGCCCCCCTCATTTGATTAGGTTTTGGTGTGTGTGTGCGTGCGTTCATCCATGTCCATCTGTCTGTCTGTCCATCTCCTTTTCTTGTCTGCAAGATATCTCGAGAACTACTGGACGGAATTTCACCAAACTTGGATGGAAGCTTTATTGGGATAGCCCCCTCATTTGGTCAGGTTTTGGTGTGTGTGTTTGCGTTCGTCCGTGTCCGCTGTCCGTCCTTCCGTCCATTTACTTGTACATGTATATACAGGCCTTGTCTGCAAGATATCTTGAGAACTGCTGGACGGAATTTCACCAAACTTGGATGGAAGCTCATTTGATCAGGTTTTGGTGTGTGTGTGTGCATTCATCCGTGTCCGGTGTCCATCCATCTGCCCATCTACTTGTACATGTACATACATACCTTGTTTGCAAGATATCTTGAGAACTACTGGACAGAATTTGGATGGAAGCTTCATTGGGATAGCCCCCTCATCTGATTAGGTTTTGGTGTGTGTGCGAGCGTTCGTTCATGTCCGCCCATCCGTCCGGCCATCTACTTGGGCCTTATCTGCAAGATATCTGGAGAACTACTCGACGGAATTTCACCAAACTTGGATGGAAGCTTCATTGCAATGAGCTCCTCATCTGATTAGGTTTTGGTATGCATGCATGCGTTCGTCTGGGTCTGTTGTCCGTCCGCCTGTCCATCTATTTCTACATGTCTAGACAGGCCTTATCTGTAAGATATCTGGAGAACTACTCGACAGAATTTCACCAAACTTGGATGGAAGCTTCATTGGGATCACCCCATCATTTGATTAGGTTTTGATGTGTGTGCGTGCGTTCATCCATGTCTGATGTCCGACCGTCCCTCCATCTACTTGTTTCGAGCCCAGCTGGTCCATGTGTGAAAGTTTGTCAGTTACTTGCCGAAGGGCGGTGGTTCTCTCCGGGTACTCCGTCTTCCTCCACCAACCAAACTGACTGTCACCATATGAGTGAAACAAACTTGAGTGTGACATTAAGCCAAATTCCCTCCCTCCCTCCATCTACTTGTACATGTATATACAGGCCTTGTCTGCAAGATATCTTGAGAACTGCTGGACGGAATTTCACCAAACTTGGATGGCCCCCTCATTTGATCAGGTTTTGGTGTGGGTGTGTGCATTCATCCGTGTCTGGTGGCCGTCTGTCTGTCTGTCCGTCCCCTTTTCTTGTCTGCAAGATATCTTGAGAACTACTGGACGGAATTTCACCAAGCTTGGATGGGAGCTGTATTGGGATGGTCCCCTCATTTGATTAGGTTTTGGTGTGTGTGCGTGCGTTCATCCATGTCCGTCTGTCTGTCTGTCCATCTCCTTTTCTTTTTCTGCAAGATATCTCGAGAACTACTGGACGGAATTTCACCAAACTTGGATGGAAGCTTTATTGGGATAGCCCCCTCATTTGGTCAGGTTTTGGTGTGTGTGTGTGTGTGCGTTCGTCCGTGTCCGCTGTCCGTCCTTCCGTCCATTTACTTGTACATGTATAACAGGCCTTGTCTGCAAGATATCTTGAGAACTGCTGGACGGAATTTCACCAAACTTGGACGGAAGCTTTATTGGGATGGCCCCCTCATTTGATTAGGTTTTGGTGTGTGTGCGTGCGTTCATCCATGTCCGTCTGTCTGTCTGTCCATCTCCTTTTCTTTTTCTGCAAGATATCTCGAGAACTACTGGACGGAATTTCACCAAACTTGGATGGAAGCTTTATTGGGATAGCCCCCTCATTTGGTCAGGTTTTGGTGTGTGCGTTCGTCCGTGTCCGCTGTCCGTCCTTCCGTCCATTTACTTGTACATGTATAACAGGCCTTGTCTGCAAGATATCTTGAGAACTGCTGGACGGAATTTCACCAAACTTGGATGGAAGCTTCATTGGGATGGCCCCCTCACTTGATCAGGTTTTGGTGTGTGTGTGTGCATTCATCTGTGTCCGGTGTCCATCCATACGCCCATCTACTTGTACATGTACATACAGACCTTGTTTGCAAGATATCTTGAGAACTACTTGACAGAATTTCACCAAACTTGGATGGAAGCTTCATTGGGATAGCCCCCTCATCTGATTAGGTTTTGGTGTGTGTGCGAGCGTTCGTTCATGTCCGTCCATCCGTCCGGCCATCTACTTGGGGTGCACTCCGGAGATTCTTTTATTCGGCATGGAATAGACTATGGCTCCGTTTTTCGGCCACCAGTTGTCGCAAAACCTTCAACCCAAATCACTTATATGTATATATTTTCTGAAAGAGCACGATGAAACTATTATCTTAAGATATACCACTGCTATGTTATAGAAAATTTAAACTCGAACATTCTTCTCCATGCTTGCTTCATTTTTCCTAGAAAACCCCTTAAAAATGTCGAAAAATGGTCAAATTCGGCTCAATTTCCAGAAAAATCTGTAAGAGCCATTTCAATTAAACTTCTTACTCACGTTCCCTGGTCCGGTCTCAACTTAAAAAGGCAAAAAAAAGGGGATGTTAACCTAACCGTTTTTTGTCAGATTTTCTTCCCGTAAATGAGTCCCGCTTTTTAGGCACACCCAAGGGGCATAACTGAGGCAGGACAAACTTTACTCCATGATCCCGATCAGCGTGTAGACGAAGCCAGCCCTCGATTTGTACGTACTCGTTTGCAGCGGTGATAATGCTGAATAGGATGGCATTATAGATATAAGCTATTAAGGAGACAAGAAGAATTATGATGTAGCAGAACAAGGGCAGTCTATCGTATTATGAAATTAGAGAGGGGCCATTACTACGAAACTGCGGAGGGCCACCTTGGGCCTTATCTGCAAGATATCTGAAGAGCTACTCGACAGAATTTCACCAAACTTGGATGGAAGCTTCATTGCAATGAGCTCCTCATCTGATTAGGTTTTGGTATGCATGCATGCGTTCGTCTGGGTCTGTTGTCCATCCGCCTGTCCATCTATTTCTACATGTCTAGACAGGTCTTATCTGTAAGATATCTGGAGATCTACTGGACAGAACTTCACCAGACTTTGATGGGATCTTTATTGGAATGGCCTCCGCATCTGATTCTGTGTTGGTGTGCGCACGTGTTTGGTGATCACCCGCCTGTCTACTTGTACATGTATAGGCCTTGTCCTCAAGATATCTGGAAAAATACTGAACGGAATTTCCCCGAAATTGGATGGAACCTTCATCATGATGACCTCATCTGATTAGGTTTTGGTTTGTTTGTGTGCATCCATCTGTTTCTGATGTCCATCTTTGTTACATGTATGTACAGGACTACTATTGCAAAAAATCCTCAGTGGGCTACTGCAACAATGAAAGTCGCCTCTTCGCAATTAATATTTTTAGATGCACAGCTTTGTTTAGGATACTTATTGCTACATTCATTTTATAGCACTTTTCCATAAATAATGTGCTCACTCAAGTTGACGTAGGAGGTTTTGCTTAAAAAAACAACAAGCATAGGCTTCATGCCAAGGGTCAAAGTGGAACCTCTAGTTGTTATTGATTTAGCTCTTTCAGTCCTTATTGTAATGCTCAGTCAGCAAAGACTCTAATCCAGTAGTAAGTGTTCCCAAATTAGGTGAAACCGCCTGCAAAGCATACATGGGAATTGATAACTTTCAACCATGTTTAAGGGAAGAGTTATTTCCCTTGATATATGTTGATGAATTACACATGCATAAAATGGAAAATGAAAGGTTTGAAAGAGTATCTTTGAGAATACCAGTATACTAATGGTGTCAATCTCATTGAAATACAATATCAGGATATGGCTATTCATCAATGGGAGTATTGTAATTCAATGAGATAGAGGGTCCTGGTGTTCCATTGGTTAAAAGATTTGCTTCCCTTTGCCATCGGCTAGAGAACCCCATACTGTCATCTTTCCATCTGTACTTTTCTCACCAGGTAATGTGCAATAAAGTGCTAGTCAAACTGTTGAAATATTGCCCAGACGTTCACTGCTGGATTGGAGAAAACACGGAGGAACAACAGTGAGTGATATGGGAGTTCTCAACTAGTGTCTTCTGGATATTTTATTATCGGCAGAAAAATATTCAGATTTGCCGTTATTTGAGCACGCTTCAAGTTTATGAAAACGTTAAAAGTACTTTTGCAGAGGAGCCCAGAAAAGAGAACGAGAAAGCAAAAAACATGGTTTGAGTGATTGAAATTGCTGGGGAATGATCTGCAATAAATCCCCACCCCCCCTCCATGCCTCTGCACTGCTCTCCCAAGCAAATTTAATCCATTTATATGTACTGTATGGTGGTGACCAGTCTGTGAGTTCCTACTAATCTGTTGCACATTAATAAATTATACAGTAACCATGAGTGGTGATAGTTTTTCTGGAAAAGTTTGGAAATTTAGGCCATTCATGGTTAAACTGGGGCTAATTTCACAACAATATTTCTTGCAGAGCCCGTTCAATATCTGTGAATTATACATATTATTGTCTTTACCATCTCCTCGCACAGTGGGAATCATCTCCTAATACGTACAGCCTGTGTAATCTCTCCATAACAGTGTTCACAATTTCAGCCTGCATGGATTTTTGAAGGTTCAGCTCAATAGTGAAATATTGATATACCGTAGGCCTACTCAGACTCTGGGGTTGAAGGACAATATTCCATACACCTTTATACATGTACATGAATAGTGATGTTTTCATGTTATAGAGAGGTTACATGGTAATACCTTTTCTGCATCATGTGCATAGTATTGTGACTTGGATTAACAACTAATTAAAGAATCTATTATTTAGCTCAGTTGAAAGCAGATTCTATTCAAGTGAATTCTATTCAGACAGCTTGACTAAAATAACCCACCTGGGGTCAAGATTGAAGAACAATTTTGTATTGCAACCCCAAGCAGGCAATTCACTTTGTCTCGCACAACCACTGCGGGGCAATCGCTATCACTTAATAGCCCCTAATCTGGTATCACTTTAATTTCATTATTTGATTTCCCCAGTTTTGTAAGTTAAACCATTTATTTCTGGAAAACTGTTCATCATGGCTGTGGGTTCAAAATTTGGCTCTCTAATTAGGAACATGGCAGTGTGACTAACGTCACAGGACCTACGAAGTAGGGTTTGATATGATTTAAGTGTATACTCGAGAGATGACTTGGGGGCCCTATGTGCTGCCGTGAAAGAATTTGTATAGCAGTCTCTAATTGACTATGGGTACTATTAACTTTCCCAGACCGCTGGTGAGTCGTTACCGTAGCAACTATTATTGCCCTCAGTTCCTATTACCCTGGACACTTATCAGCCCAGCAGTACAGCACGAGGTCACCCATCCAAGTCTTGACCGGGCTCAAAGTCGCTTAACTTCGGTGATTTTACGGGAACTGGTGTGTCCAACGTGATATGCCGTATCAGGGAACTTTCAAAAGTCACAGTGAAACATACAGCCAAGGGTTCCCGATGGGCATGACAGTGCACTCGCTGAGCCATCAATAAATAATAAAAAAAATAATTATAAATCAAATTTTCATCAGAATTCGGTCAGCTCAGAACTTGCTGGTAACAATGCCCTAATGCACGTTCATGCCAAAAATAAAGGTTCTAATGTCAATGGTTCTCCTTATTTTGCCCACGAAAGGATTTGGATGGACTCACTCACTGAGTGACTAGTGGACAATTTGCAGATGGGACGTAGCCTACTTCGTAAGAATAAATTGGATATTCTGAAACTAGGTAGAGAAAAAAGCTGTGTCTCAGTTTTCTAAATGTTCTGGTTGATGAAATATTAATGTTCAAAGTGTGACCATCACATTTTGTCCAATTTGGTCAAAATGTAGATGTCATAAGCCCTTAAAATGCTTCACCATGCAGGATGCGTTATGACATTCCAACTGCAATATGTGTCCACCCGGGGCCATTCTAAATACCATGCCACCTGATATAATCAAGTATTTGGTGCATATTAAAACTGTGTGCAACATCAAAATTGATGATGCAGAAACCACAAATTCGATTTTCCAAGTCATCACTGCAGAATGCATCGCTTGAAATTTCAAAGTAATATTCTTGCTCCCAATATTTGGCTTGAATCTTCCATTTTGTTTCAGAGATCCCATTCACACACTGGTGTTGGGAACACTGCTGATGCATGGCAGAGACAAAGCCATTTGTGAAACTGCATGTGACGCCATGTACTGGCTTGCTGCTGATAATGGTAAAAGCTTGGATTCATTATTGTAGAAAGTCTGGTGCCTATCTTCCAGCTTTCAGCCTCTTGATTGTTCCATTCAAAAGTTTGAAAACAACTCTTTCATTCCCATTGCTTTTGGTGAAAATTACAGCGTTTTTGTGAAGTTCTGTTGAAATTCTTAGCATCTTGCCACCTCATCAAGTTGTATTTGGTTGTCTCTCAGTATTATGCATTGTTCTAATATGAAAGAAAGATTGAGCAGTGAAAGCAACATTTTGGTCAAATAACTATGTAGAATTTGTTCAGATGCAGAGTGCCAGATATACTGTAATTCACCTTCCAATAGAAATGCATAATCCTCACGACTGTGCCATTTCATAAATATACACCATGTCACCTGTCACTGCCTAAAACCAAGATTAAAGAGATTTATTTCTAAGATTAAAATAAGAGCTACATGCCGCTCTGTTATCTCTTTCCTGATCCTGGATGAGTTACTCGTGAATAATGGATGGCCAATTTAACTGCACCAACTATTCATGACAAGCTTTACACTTGTTGCAATGGCTGTTGAAATTATTGCTGAAATTAGAAATACTAGTCGGCAGAGCTGGTCTGCATTCGGAAAGTTATCGACTCCATTGGCCTTTGAAACGACAATCACCCAAGGTCGCAGGACATCCAAGTTTTATATTGGTATAATAGGCATGTATATACAATCTCGTCATGTTATTTTAGTAAACTAGCCGCAATGCTGGAAGTAAAAGAGATTCATTTTTAACCTACAGTATTATGTGCATGTTTGAGGAGGAATTTGTGCACATTTTGTAAAATTTTGTTTAAATTTTGCCAGACTAACACAGTTTGTTACTCTTCTTGACTGGGTATAGTATCATTCATTATACATCTAGATTATCACTACGAGTGGTCATTTGTCTGATTTTTATCACACGAGTTTGATAAAACCCATATGAAACGAGCTGTAGCGAGTTTCATATGGGTTTTATCAAACGAATGTGATAAAAATCAGATAAATGACCACGAGTGTTATAATTTATTTCTCACATCAAAATAATGTTGAAAAATAACCAAAAATGTAGTTAGCAAACTGTAAGGGTATGATACAGGTTTTCTATCACATGGGTGTATCACATTACTTTTGGCCGCTGTGATGTGAGAAATGAATATATATACTCCATTGCACTCAATTTGATCACATGGCTGTCCAGTATCCTTCTTGTATGGACCTGTACCCTGATGATGTATTATACCTCTTTCAATCACGTGATAAATTGTGCATTCATTCATCTGTATGGCAGGTGATCACTTATCCAGTCATCTACAGTAGCATCGCTTATGTAACGTACACGAAACTAATTAAATCAAATTAAATAAAGACTGCTGGGTGTCACTGCATGTCCGATATGGATTTTTCTTGTACTCATCCATGTTGTGCTGAAAATCTGTATCAGCCTGCGGCGTCTTGTCCAATGCAGATTTTCAACACAATTTAGACTTCTACAAAAAAAGTCAATATTGGATACAACATTGTATAATAACCTTATAATATGTCTCACTGAATGGTACACTCTGCACCCATATGATCAGTTTGTGTATTCCGTGTGTACTGCTGAGATTATCAGTGTCTGGAACATCTGACTACCCATTTGAGCATGTTGAGAGTGGCATCTCTCTCTCTCTCAAATCAGCACAAAGACCCATTTTAGTCTCTTGATTTTCTAGCTCCTATCTGCATCATTCTTGTGAGGCCATGTGCATTATGGATACAGAGTATATTATTCATGAGTGTGTAGTACAGTATGCTCAGCTGATTAGGTTCAGATGTTGTTTATTCATATTCTCAGTTAATTGGGATGTGAAATGTCATGCATGGAGTGTTGAATGGCATGTCAGAAATCGTGTATAACTACAGTTTTCCTGATATAAATCTCAAATAATAGACTGACTTCGCACAGTGAGGTGTTACCCGCTGTTAGCTGTGCCCATAAATTCTGAACATGGAAATTGATTTTTATTTCCGCCTATGCCACAACATGGAGGCATGTAAATATGCATCAATTAATATTACTCTTTGAAGAAACTATGTTAGATATTACTAAATAGAGATATTGCTCAACATTGAAGCCTATGTAGAAATGAGAATCAACTACTTAGAACGTATGGGCTTAAGTCCTGCCTCAATGTGCAAATTCGGTCAGTCTCTCCTGTGAGTTTCTATTGTTCAGGCCTTTGTATCACTGAAAGGTGATCCTTACTTGAATGATGGTCTGCAAAGTTAGGCTATTGTATGAGATTTGCATGGGGAAACCCAGATTGTTAAAATAATAACCATACCTTACTATAGATTGACTCACTTCCCATTTACACAGATGAGTGTTTCCTGAACAAAATTGGACCAAACAAATATTAAAATGTTGACTGAAAGTTTTACTTGTACACTTATGTTACATATTCCAGAGAATATACGGAAGCTTTTGATTGATAAAAATGCATTTATCGCTGTTGTGGAAAGAATGAAGTCGTTCAGACGAGAAGCAAGGATAGTGGAATCATGTTGCAGAGCTCTCAGAGGCCTTTGTATGTTCTGGTGAGTCTGACATACGCTATGCAAACTTATGGCATATATCTTCAGGAAATTGAGTTTGTAGAAAAACTATAGAGCCCAGTATTAGCCCTAAAATACTGTTTCCATTTGACAAGTACGTAAAAAGTCCTGCCTTGAACAGGAATATTAAAATGGTCCTGAAAGTCCCAGAATTGGATTGTGGTGAAGTGGTAAATTGAAACCTGTGAATACCAACACCTGGATACACTGACCAACCTCTAAATACTGACATTATCTTGGCTCCCAATGCTTGAATTTAAGGTATTTTGAACCTTGGTATATAAAACCAGAACCCTGTCAAAACCAACACTATAATCTGGTCCCAAACATTGTTGGTTTACACAGGTTTCACTGTACTTGATTCAATTCTACTGTTACTTCCAAGATATAGTACTTGATGGTGGATATTATTCCCACTTATATATTCAAATTTTACTGTGTCCTTATTTCAGTGAGAAGAACAAAGAGAGGGTAGCTGAGTATGGTACCTTGTCTCATCTCATTCCACTGATTGACAGATTCTCCTCTGATCTCGGGGTACAGACAGAACTTTTTGCTCTGATTGCTTGCCTAGCTGATATTAGTAAGTCAATTACATTACATGTGCTGTTGTTGACAATGTTGTTTCTTCTTGTGGGAGACCATCATGTAGGCTTTTCTTTCTCTGAAGATCAGAATGTGATATATCCTGAATGTTTCATCTACATGTGACAATTCTTGTTCTTCAGTTCCACTGATGGAAAATATGATCTAACCTGATCCAATCAGAGGTATCCAATAAAGCCCATGAATTAATTCCAATTAAATTCTGTTACCAAACCTTGATTGAATCTCTTACCACATGGTTACAAAGAGAGAAGGATTGACAGGAATTCAGTAATTTGGTCCACAAGGTCAAAGGGAGATCACCCATGTGTGACTGCAGGTCGGGCTCGGACCACTAAAAAAATTTACATTGGCGGCAATGTTAAAAAATGTTAATGTAATTGCATCTCGTCGATTCCCTAATTAAGTCTAGACTCCCATATTTCGGCAAGAAGTACTTCAATTCAAGTGCTACAACCTGAAAAACTTCTTGACGGGTCGCCCATCAAAATTTTGAGCTATGCGCGCTCATACAAATGACGTCATAATTTTGGCTTTTTTCTCTGCTTTCAGAAAGTGGTGCACAGGCACCCAAATAGTCCCTCTAAACAACATCTTATTAGGCCTTGAGTTAAAATCAAAACTCACAGCGAAACCAAACACATATCATACTCCATGCAATCACCTACCACTGGCCTTCAATTATTCGTCGCAACAGAGACTGGAAAAAATATTGAAAACAATTCACTTCTCTGGCAGAGGTTGCCTAGAGGGGTTAATGGATCGGGACTATTTTTTTTAGTGGTCTGAGTTCTCATGAACTCTTCCACCATATGTGATTATTGTCAAAGGGAGATCATACGTGCCTGATAGGACCACTTTTAATGGGGGAATAACTCTTACCATCACTTGAGCAAAAAAAAAGGGGGTGTTCATGAGGATGGGACAAAAGAAGCTATTGTCATATTATTGGGCCTATACATGGTAAACAGTTTTGATCTGTGCAATACACATCTTCCCGAGACCCTGTCAAACGGTTGTAGAGCACTTACTCTGCAGTGCTGGGTACAAATATACACCAAGTTACAAGCTTGGCTGCCTCTTGAATTCATATATTTTTCTGTCTATTTTTTTTTAAATTGGGCTTCGGAAATCTTCAAAACAACTCAAATATGAATTAAAGTTATCATCTGATCAATTGATTTTCCAACATAAAATGTCATCATTACCTCTAAGTTACTTTCTATAGCCAGTAGCTGACATTGATACTCTTATGTCATTATTTACATGCACTTACACATATGAATTTTTGTAGATGACCTGAAAAATCAGAGCATAAGAGAAGGCGTGCAGAGGAAGATTTTGGTTGCCATGGACACTGTCCAGTTTGACCCACTCTTACATGAGATTGCTATAGAACTGCTAATAGTTCTAGCTGGAGCAGGTAAACTCATCATGAGTTCAGTTTCTATTATGTTACGGTTTCCATGGTTTCAACCCACTTTTGTATGAAATTACCAGAACGACTAATGATGTTGACCAGAGATTGAAAGCAGAAGGCCATAAGAAAATGTTCAAATGATTTCGGCAACACCCACTGACAAATTATCGTACAGGATTTACTGGCAACACCAGACATGACCTTCATGTTCTAGTTTGAGTTCTACCTGGGTGAGGCCTGTCTAACTCACTGAGCAGAATTACAAAAATTTAAAATGGTGACCACAGTCACCCTGTAACTTCTCCAAAGAAGATCAATATCATGAATGGGTGCACTCAGCTCAGTTTTGATCAAATGGGAAAAAATGTTGAAAATATAATGCATAATTGATATGATTTTCATTTCAAATTTCAATGTATGTTGTTGGGCTTTGATGATATGGGTGAGTCTAAAATTGTTTGACATCATGAAACTTAGGCCAATTTTTTTTTATTTCTTGGTTTACGGATTGAAGGCCCCGAAAATTTGGGTCGGTCGGTCGGGGGAAAAAAAAAAAAAATCCCTCCCAAAAAAATTAGCACAACAAAATTAGATTTTTAAATGTTGAAGTAAAATCATGGCTAGTATCTAGTATGCAGGACAGCTGCCTGCTGAATGTCTGATCAGTGATAAAAGCTTGCACTGTTAACCCATAAAACAAGAAAACGAGATGGAAAGTGAATTGTTGGACGGAATCTGTCTTTATTCCTGAAACATTCACATGACACTGTCACTGGAAAAATGTTTACAATCAAAACAGAATAGTTTACCTGTCATAGGCTAAGCCAGACCAGACAGGTTAATATTAGACAGGTGGACAGACGTACTTAACAAAGACAATATCTGTATATGCCACTTTGAAAATGTCTTGAATAATGAAATTCATATCACATATTACTATTGATGATTGAATATAGGTTTCGAAAAATTTGCGTAGAACATTTTTAGGTTACCGGTTTATCATTGAAAATTCAATTTAGGCAAAACATATACTATTCGAATATTTGACCGTTTTGATAACATCCCGCTTTGATAACTTTTTGATCTATACAAACCTGGACTTCGGGAGACGATCGTATCGCTTCTGTGCAGTCCTAAGAATATCAAAGACATTTTTATTTGCGTGGACGGGTTTTTCTCAGTCTTCTTGTGGGCTCGCACAAACACATACCGACTGCAGAATCTTCGCCGGAATGTCAAGGGGGGGGGTCATGCTTCCGTCTCCGAAATTGGCAGTTTCAGAGAGACATCCTGATCTCCGTTACCATCAAACTGTCGCAGTGTTCGGCTATAATATTTCGAATCGTTTCATCTGGATTGGCTCTGACAAACACTCCCGTTGTCTAGCGACAAATGCAGGAAAACTCCATTAGCTCCCACCATATTTCGTGCTCCCGTTTACGTCAAGGCACTCTCCAAGCACTGGGATGCCCAGAAAGCTATACATTTGTGCACAGAATGGCGATAACAACACTTTGCGGGGAGTATTTAGGATAGCGCGCCAAGTGGCGGAAGAGTTGTCTTCCCTCGCGGAGAGCAGTTCATCACAGAATTTTGTAACAGGGTTTTCCGGATTTTTTTTTTTCATTGTCGGGAAAATCGAGTCGGCGGAGAAAAAAAAAGGACCATTTGGAAATTATATTTTTTTTCAGGAAACCCGTTTTTGGGGTCGGCGGATCCGTAAACCAAGAGAATAAAAAAATCTGGCCTTAGTGATCTCTGATGTCTCTTACTGGACTGTTGAGTGGAACATGGAGGTATAGTCGAACTCGGCATAAGAGTTAGGTACAGTTTGACTCTTAATACATGTGTAGGGTGTGTTGAGCATTACGTCTTGAGGAAGATAAGCAGATACCACCTAAAATCTGCTTCTTCTAGATAAAGTAATGACCAATATGCACTTATCTGGATACATAGCAAAAGTTTGCTATGGGATAACTTCTTTGTATTTGTTTATGTTTACAAACAGCCAGTGGCCCTCAAGTGTTGAATTACTGGGAGATGATGAAAAGGCTGATCCAATCTATGACCATGTTTCAAGATAATCTTTGTAAGTATGATGTGAACCACACATTCGCGACTGCTCAGCCTATTCTGTCGAAGTTATAGTACCTTGCGCAGTAATGGTGTAAGGATTTTACAGCTCTCGGCTGTAAACCGTGATCCGCCGCACGTGAGGCACATCACATACTATAGGATGTTTCCGCTCACATAGTCCTAGTATTTCTCTTTTATCAGGAGATAAAATATATAACCAAATGAAATGGATATTCCCTTGATTCTACCCGTGAAGTGTCTCTTCTAATTTGAGATGTTCCTCCCGGTTTTTCTTCTCGAGCTGATCTCCATCAGTGTCCATGGTAACAAAAGTCATACAGCTGACATGTGCTGTTCGGAGTTTTGGCGTGATATTGTGCTTTCAAAATGGATGCCAATATGGATTCCTAGCAGTGCGAGACGAGGTACTAATGTCCTACATTATTCGAGACCAGGTCGAGTGGTGAACCACACTGTAATCATGGAGAAATGGATGAATTAGTACAGTGCTACAGTAACTAATTTCTTTTAAAAAAATTTATGTTCGGCTTTGTATCTAATACAATTACATTATCCAAGCAAGAACTGGTGAAAAAGATTGGATTTTAAATTACAACTTATATAATCCATTGCCTAAATGATGTCAAGACAAATGCATTTACCCTCAGTGATTTTCACATGCATTTGGCAAGCGGGGGAGTGGTAAATTTTATCACTGAGAGTGACAGAGGATTATTGAAGATGAAATGACACAAGGGCAAAGAAATGTTATAATGGCAAATCTGAAATACTGACCTTTTCTGACATGAACTGGCTCAGGTGACCAGGTTCTTTACTGGCTGGACTGATCAGTGTCCAGGATTATAGGAGCTGTGGGCACTCTCGTGTCCTGGCACATGTAGGCATCATCGTGATTTGACTGAAGAATTGTTGAAAACGATGTTAAGTCCTACTCACTCAACCACTCAAACTGGCTAATCAATGTTATGAGGTTTAACTGTCATTTTGAAGCTGAAGTGAAATTAAACATGAACATTTTAATGGCCTAACTTCGAAGCTGATCAATTATTTTAGGTCATTATTTGCCTGTTTTAATTATATGTTTGATATTTTGGAGATCAAGGAATTAATTCCAGGTGATATTTAGTGACAATCCAAATTGTTTTAGGATATTTAAAAGCATTGCTTTATATGTGACATGTGGATGCTGTTATAATATATTACAACACCTACTGTACTGATTGTCCCCCGATGCCCGAAGGGTTAAAGGGGGACTATAGTATTGGGGTCTGTCCCTCTGCATGTCTGTGCGTTCGAGAGTCCATCTGATTTCGTTTCTGCACAATAACTTCTGAAGAACTGAACGGATTCTTTTCAAATTTGGTATGTGGGTACCTCACCTCAAGATCTCGCTTGGGATTGTTTTTCATGCTGATCCGCCTATAGGTGGCACCACCTGGGGCAAAGTCAAAATTTCGTTTCTGGACATTAACTTTTGGAAACCTGAATGGATTCTTCCCAAATTTGGTATGTTTGGGATTGTTTTTCATGCCGATCCACCTATAGGTAACACCACTTGTGAGCCAAGTTAAAATTTTGTTTTCGTATACAATAACTTCTGAAAACCTAGCCGGATTAGGACAAATTCGGTAATTGTGGGTACCTTGCCACTGGATCTCACTTGGGATTGCTTACCATGCCAGGTACTAAACATTACGGTTACAAGTCAAATCAACATTAAATCTTATTCACTCACTCACTCAACTGTTTCAATGTCAGGTGACTTCAACCACTCAGGTTTTCATTTCTCTTTACATCCCTTTTCTGTTTATGCAGATATACAAAGGAAAGGACTGGTATTGATTCAGCTCCTAGCAGACGAGAGTCAAATGGAGACAGAGGACCAGTGTAGAACACTCGCTCACACCATCCATTTAACTCTCACCCAGTTTGACACAAACTTAGCAATTCAGGCAGAAGTGAGTGGAAATTTTCATGTACCACAAGACAACACAAATATTTCTGGTATCTGGACTGAATCTTTGATCCACTTCATTCCTCCTTGGAATTTGGGAGTTAATTATTTTATTCCCTTTGCCAAAGTTGACTTTGGCGTATTGTCATCACCCCGTATATCCGTTAATCCCCAAAGTGCATTACAAAATTCTCTCAGTTGATGAGTCTGATTCTGTCAGATTTTACCAGCCAGGGTCCTGTTAAATACCCCAAGGTTGAGGGGTTTTTGGCGCTTTGGATGGTTCAAGTTTCTGGATAAAAAATTATAAAATTTTGAAACTGAAATTTGTGGAACCTTTTTTACATCAAATCCAGATGAAATCATTCAGCATAGTTTTGTCAAGTTCTCCATTTCAGTCCAAAGTTATCAATTATAGAAAATAGTAGAAAAGTTTGATAAAAATGGAAGCCTGGCACTAAATACACAGAGGCCGTTTGCTGATTCAACTAAGCTGACAATCAAGGGGGATAATGCAGAGAAACTTTCAGTCACAATTAAAGGGGGATAATTTGTTTGAAATCTGACAGTACATTCAGGGGAGGTAATTGTTTGAATGATACAGCTTCTGCTTAGAACATCCAATCTCCAAATATGAGAGAAGGATATAAGGTCTATTTTAAATGTTGCATTTGCAGTGCAGTACTCTTTCTCACATGATGAAGATTATACTTTAGCTTTGATATCACTAACTTTCTGACCATATATATTTGCAGGGTTGCGTGGCCCTTCAGCTGCTGTCAGAGAAGAGCGAGTTGATGAGTGAGATGATCGTAGAAGAGGGAACACATGAACACTTGTTCCGTCTGTTTGCTCAGTCAGATGAAGAAAGTGGTACGTTGATGTGTATGGAAAATCTTTTAATAATTCAATCGCTGGAAGTGAAATTTCCCACCATAAAGATGGGGTGATCAAATTTATTAGAACAGAAAGTCGACAAAATGGCTCAAAATCATGCAGATAATTATTTATTTGTTGTTTTATTGATTTCAGGGAAATATGAAATTTATTAGAAAGACTGATTGAGGTTTGTCCACAAAATTGTGGGTGATTGAATTGTCAACATGGTGATTGAATTGTCAACATGGTGATTGAATTGTCAACATGGTGATTGAATTATTAGAGGATTCAGCAGAAATGCATTATGGGTTTTCTCTGGAATTCTTCTTTTTCCTCTGATGCTCAACCGACTGACTTTGAAAAGGGGACTAGTGGCATCTTGCCATCCATCAATCTGTCTGATCATTGATGTCCAATCATTACGTCGAGAAAGACTAGACCTGTCGACTTCATACTTGGGAGCAGCACGTTGTCAATGAGTTGTGTTATGATTTGTTAATGAGACCTGTAATAGCTGTAATACCAGTTCTGATTTAACCGCTTAATTCTTGAAGCGATGTTGTTGCTCTAGTAAAAACTGAAAATTTTTCTTGACTCTTTCATTGCAGGTTTACTAGATCTAGTCAGTGAATGTCTGTATACTCTAGGCCTTGCGGGTAACCTCAACTCCCAAATGTTGCTGTCTATGTGTGAGCGGGGCCTTCACGAGGTAAACCTTCAGTGATACACTTGTACTTCATTATAATGCTGAATTTGGGAGACAAAATAATTGACTGCACTATAGGAGGGGCCATTCAAAATATTATTTACATTTACCGTAACTCGACCGACCCGAAAAAAACGTAGCTGCGCAAAAAAAAATTGTCCGGCATATTTTTTTGTCGTTTTCGTGAACCTGTAAAACTGTATGTCAATGGGAATAACTCCTCGCGCATCCCGTAAGGGGAGTTTACTCTGTCGCTGGTGGCGCTGCTGGTGAAGGTGTCTATTAACGTATACTATATGGACTTGTGTGCCTTTGTAGTTTGTCCTTGTCTCGCACTGGGTATATGGGTTGGAGATATGGTTTCTAGAGATAAAACAACCAAGACTGGAAGGCAGCACGGGGTGTACTCTTGTGGTGTGTATAGAAAGCCTGACCGGTTTCGATCTAGGTGATCTCTTCAGAGGCTGTGGATTGTGATCAGAGGTGTCCTATATATACTGGTTGTATACGCTGGCCGGGTGCTGGCCGAGTGATGGCCGGTTTGCCTATGTGCGGGCCGGTAGATGGCCGGTATTGATGCAGGGTATCAATTGATGGCCGGTTGATGGCCGTAGGAGGTGGAGCGTGGGCCGAATGTTGGCCATTGAGGTCATGTGTTGGCCGGAAGATGGCCGGTACACCAGATGTGGCTCCAGGAGAGGACATGAGTGGTTCCAATGTGAACGGTGGTGGATTGGAGTGGAGTGTGTCCAGTGGAGGCAAGGTTCATGGTAGCCGTTTGGGGGGGCAAAACCAAAGGGGGGTACACCTTGTGATCTGATCAAAATAAAGAACACTGATGCAGAAGTGAAGACAGAGATAATAAGTTTTATTATTTGTCTCGCTGGTGAAAGTGGATACAGTGGTGATGAAAACGTTATTGAGTTAGGTCATCAAATCGTCAAGGAGTTCAATCCAGTTGATGGGGTCAAAGTCTGGAAGGGGAGCTGGTTGGCTCGAGGGACTGGCATCGATGTTGGCTGTGCGCATGGCAAGTCCAATAGCATCGCTGATGGGTGTGTCCATCGTGCTGATGTCCAGTGTGGTTGTGCTGGTCACTGGAAGAATGGTGGCCAAACCGTTGTTGGTTGGTGGCACAGACGGCAGTAGAGAAAACGGCTGGGTGTCAGCGAGTTTCAGTGATGTGGTGGAGGTAGATGCATCAACGGTTGTGACTTTCCTACCTGTGGGTTGGGGAGAACATCCAGTCGTGGATTGGAGGTTATCCTCTAGGCTGAAATGCGTAGTGAAGCATTTAGAATGGTGCCGATGAAAACCCCTTTTCCTGGCAAACTGTTTGTCGCAGAAGTTGCATTTGGTGAAACCCCTTTGGTCGTGAACGATTCTGATGTGTCGACTGAGTGAGCTTCTGTCAGTATATAGCTTCCCGCAAGTTTTGCAGGCTCGTTTCTCCATATTGTAGGAGTTGAAAGTTGTGGCAGAGAGAAGACAGCGTCGACTGGCGTCATGGCAACGTAATGGTGACGTCAATAACGTTATGACGTCTTAGGAAGTTTTTTAAGACGTAGGGTAACGTCATCAAAGGTGTTAAAGACGTTGGGTGGCGTCATAAAGGTTAAGACGTGGAGTAGTGTCATAAAGGTTAATGACAGTGGCATGGATAGAGAGTAATTACCCTCACTGTTTGGCCCAGGAAAAGGAGAGACACACAACGGGGAGTGTACAATAGAGTAAAGAGAGAAAAACGAAGTGTGTTTACTCCTCTTCAATTAAGCCGACTGGAGCTTTGGTGTGCAGCTGATAGATCCAGTAAACTTCACGTTGCCGACGCAAAGTGGTGCTGGATTCAAGCGACGGATCTGTCTTCAGTACTTCAATAATTTGGTAACTGATGTGATTGACAGAGTGTCCTCGGGACCAGAAATGTCGTGGTGCCGGATTGTCACTGCGTTTCCGTGTATCATTGAGATGTTCATGGATACGCTCGTGGAACGTGCGTTTAGTTTCTCCAACATATTGTTTGGAGCAAAGAGTGCACGTAATGAGGTAGATCACATTCTGTTGCAGGGTTAGAATGTGCTCTAGGAGGTGGGAAGTGAGCGCCAGGGAGGCGTTAAGCAGAATGTCGTTCCATTCACGCATAAAGTTTTCTTCATTGTTTCCCACTTGTGGCTTGCACTGCAAGCGAAGGCCTGTTGGGGGCCTATTTTTGTCAAGGCAGTGTTGAAGAAAGGCTGAGTGCGCAGTGTGGCGCTCAGTGCGACAGAGGATGTTCCTTGTAAGGCGGTAAGGGCCCATGGCATCCGCCGGGAGGCGTGGGCTCCCTTTACGGGCGTCAGAGTGGTTCCCGCTGGTGCTGGGTTCCTCATCTGTTCTTGGGCGTTTCCTCTGGTGTTGATCTTCTCCGTCTCGGAGGTCGATGACGGAGCTGATGGGGGTGATGAGGGCGTTCTCATCATCGGTATTGAGGTCCAGATCTGCGAGGGATATGGACGTCGTGCTGCTGGCTGATGTGGCTGGTTTGCCTGGTTGGGCCATGCTGTCTTCTGGAGGTGGCTGGAGGTAGGAAGTATGGTTTCTAGAGATAAAACAACCAAGACTGGAAGGCAGCACGGGGTGTACTCTTGTGGTGTGTATAGAAAGCCTGACCGGTTTCGATCTAGGTGATCTCTTCAGAGGCTGTGGATTGTGATCAGAGGTGTCCTATATATACTGGTTGTATACGCTGGCCGGCTGCTGGCCGAGTGATGGCCGGTTTGCCTATGTGCGGGCCGGTAGATGGCCGGTATTGATGCAGGGTATCAATTGATGGCCGGTTGATGGCCGTAGGAGGTGGAGCGTGGGCCGAATGTTGGCCATTGAGGTCATGTGTTGGCCGGAAGATGGCCGGTACACCAGATGTGGCTCCAGGAGAGGACATGAGTGGTTCCAATGTGAACGGTGGTGGATTGGAGTGGAGTGTGTCCAGTGGAGGCAAGGTTCATGGTAGCCGTTTGGGGGGGCAAAACCAAAGGGGGGTACACCTTGTGATCTGATCAAAATAAAGAACACTGATGCAGAAGTGAAGACAGAGATAATAAGTTTTATTATTTGTCTCGCTGGTGAAAGTGGATGCAGTGGTGATGAAAACGTTATTGAGTTAGGTCATCAAATCGTCAAGGAGTTCAATCCAGTTGATGGGGTCAAAGTCTGGAAGGGGAGCTGGTTGGCTCGAGGGACTGGCATCGATGTTGGCTGTGCGCATGGCAAGTCCAATAGCATCGCTGATGGGTGTGTCCATCGTGCTGATGTCCAGTGTGGTTGTGCTGGTCACTGGAAGAATGGTGGCCAAACCGTTGTTGGTTGGTGGCACAGACGGCAGTAGAGAAAACGGCTGGGTGTCAGCGGGTTTCAGTGATGTGGTGGAGGTAGATGCATCAACGGTTGTGACTTTCCTACCTGTGGGTTGGGGAGAACATCCAGTCGTGGATTGGAGGTTATCCTCTAGGCTGAAATGCGTAGTGAAGCATTTAGAATGGTGCCGATGAAAACCCCTTTTCCCGGCAAACTGTTTGTCGCAGAAGTTGCATTTGGTGAAACCCCTTTGGTCGTGAACGATTCTGATGTGTCGACTGAGTGAGCTTCTGTCAGTATATAGCTTCCCGCAAGTTTTGCAGGCTCGTTTCTCCATATTGTAGGAGTTGAAAGTTGTGGCAGAGAGAAGACAGCGTCGACTGGCGTCATGGCAACGTAATGGTGACGTCAATAACGTTATGACGTCTTAGGAAGTTTTTTAAGACGTAGGGTAACGTCATCAAAGGTGTTAAAGACGTTGGGTGGCGTCATAAAGGTTAAGACGTGGAGTAGTGTCATAAAGGTTAATGACAGTGGCATGGATAGAGAGTAATTACCCTCACTGTTTGGCCCAGGAAAAGGAGAGACACACAACGGGGAGTGTACAATAGAGTAAAGAGAGAAAAACGAAGTGTGTTTACTCCTCTTCAATTAAGCCGACTGGAGCTTTGGTGTGCAGCTGATAGATCCAGTAAACTTCACGTTGCCGACGCAAAGTGGTGCTGGATTCAAGCGACGGATCTGTCTTCAGTACTTCAATAATTTGGTAACTGATGTGATTGACAGAGTGTCCTCGGGACCAGAAATGTCGTGGTGCCGGATTGTCACTGCGTTTCCGTGTATCATTGAGATGTTCATGGATACGCTCGTGGAACGTGCGTTTTGTTTCTCCAACATATTGTTTGGAGCAAAGAGTGCACGTAATGAGGTAGATCACATTCTGTTGCAGGGTTAGAATGTGCTCTAGGAGGTGGGAAGTGAGCGCCAGGGAGGCGTTAAGCAGAATGTCGTTCCATTCACGCATAAAGTTTTCTTCATTGTTTCCCACTTGTGGCTTGCACTGCAAGCGAAGGCCTGTTGGGGGCCTATTTTTGTCAAGGCAGTGTTGAAGAAAGGCTGAGTGCGCAGTGTGGCGCTCAGTGCGACAGAGGATGTTCCTTGTAAGGCGGTAAGGGCCCATGGCATCCGCCGGGAGGCGTGGGCTCCCTTTACGGGCGTCAGAGTGGTTCCCGCTGGTGCTGGGTTCCTCATCTGTTCTTGGGCGTTTCCTCTGGTGTTGATCTTCTCCGTCTCGGAGGTCGATGACGGAGCTGATGGGGGTGATGAGGGCGTTCTCATCATCGGTATTGAGGTCCAGATCTGCGAGGGATATGGACGTCGTGCTGCTGGCTGATGTGGCTGGTTTGCCTGGTTGGGCCATGCTGTCTTCTGGAGGTGGCTGGAGGTAGGAAGTATGGTTTCTAGAGATAAAACAACCAAGACTGGAAGGCAGCACGGGGTGTACTCTTGTGGTGTGTATAGAAAGCCTGACCGGTTTCGATCTAGGTGATCTCTTCAGAGGCTGTGGATTGTGATCAGAGGTGTCCTATATATACTGGTTGTATACGCTGGCCGGGTGCTGGCCGAGTGATGGCCGGTTTGCCTATGTGCGGGCCGGTAGATGGCCGGTATTGATGCAGGGTATCAATTGATGGCCGGTTGATGGCCGTAGGAGGTGGAGCGTGGGCCGAATGTTGGCCATTGAGGTCATGTGTTGGCCGGAAGATGGCCGGTACACCAGATGTGGCTCCAGGAGAGGACATGAGTGGTTCCAATGTGAACGGTGGTGGATTGGAGTGGAGTGTGTCCAGTGGAGGCAAGGTTCATGGTAGCCGTTTGGGGGGGCAAAACCAAAGGGGGGTACACCTTGTGATCTGATCAAAATAAAGAACACTGATGCAGAAGTGAAGACAGAGATAATAAGTTTTATTATTTGTCTCGCTGGTGAAAGTGGATACAGTGGTGATGAAAACGTTATTGAGTTAGGTCATCAAATCGTCAAGGAGTTCAATCCAGTTGATGGGGTCAAAGTCTGGAAGGGGAGCTGGTTGGCTCGAGGGACTGGCATCGATGTTGGCTGTGCGCATGGCAAGTCCAATAGCATCGCTGATGGGTGTGTCCATCGTGCTGATGTCCAGTGTGGTTGTGCTGGTCACTGGAAGAATGGTGGCCAAACCGTTGTTGGTTGGTGGCACAGACGGCAGTAGAGAAAACGGCTGGGTGTCAGCGAGTTTCAGTGATGTGGTGGAGGTAGATGCATCAACGGTTGTGACTTTCCTACCTGTGGGTTGGGGAGAACATCCAGTCGTGGATTGGAGGTTATCCTCTAGGCTGAAATGCGTAGTGAAGCATTTAGAATGGTGCCGATGAAAACCCCTTTTCCTGGCAAACTGTTTGTCGCAGAAGTTGCATTTGGTGAAACCCCTTTGGTCGTGAACGATTCTGATGTGTCGACTGAGTGAGCTTCTGTCAGTATATAGCTTCCCGCAAGTTTTGCAGGCTCGTTTCTCCATATTGTAGGAGTTGAAAGTTGTGGCAGAGAGAAGACAGCGTCGACTGGCGTCATGGCAACGTAATGGTGACGTCAATAACGTTATGACGTCTTAGGAAGTTTTTTAAGACGTAGGGTAACGTCATCAAAGGTGTTAAAGACGTTGGGTGGCGTCATAAAGGTTAAGACGTGGAGTAGTGTCATAAAGGTTAATGACAGTGGCATGGATAGAGAGTAATTACCCTCACTGTTTGGCCCAGGAAAAGGAGAGACACACAACGGGGAGTGTACAATAGAGTAAAGAGAGAAAAACGAAGTGTGTTTACTCCTCTTCAATTAAGCCGACTGGAGCTTTGGTGTGCAGCTGATAGATCCAGTAAACTTCACGTTGCCGACGCAAAGTGGTGCTGGATTCAAGCGACGGATCTGTCTTCAGTACTTCAATAATTTAGTAACTGATGTGATTGACAGAGTGTCCTCGGGACCAGAAATGTCGTGGTGCCGGATTGTCACTGCGTTTCCGTGTATCATTGAGATGTTCATGGATACGCTCGTGGAACGTGCGTTTTGTTTCTCCAACATATTGTTTGGAGCAAAGAGTGCACGTAATGAGGTAGATCACATTCTGTTGCAGGGTTAGAATGTGCTCTAGGAGGTGGGAAGTGAGCGCCAGGGAGGCGTTAAGCAGAATGTCGTTCCATTCACGCATAAAGTTTTCTTCATTGTTTCCCACTTGTGGCTTGCACTGCAAGCGAAGGCCTGTTGGGGGCCTATTTTTGTCAAGGCAGTGTTGAAGAAAGGCTGAGTGCGCAGTGTGGCGCTCAGTGCGACAGAGGATGTTCCTTGTAAGGCGGTAAGGGCCCATGGCATCCGCCGGGAGGCGTGGGCTCCCTTTACGGGCGTCAGAGTGGTTCCCGCTGGTGCTGGGTTCCTCATCTGTTCATGGGCGTTTCCTCTGTTGTTGATCTTCTCCGTCTCGGAGGTCGATGACGGAGCTGATGGGGGTGATGAGGGCGTTCTCATCATCGGTATTGAGGTCCAGATCTGCGAGGGATATGGACGTCGTGCTGCTGGCTGATGTGGCTGGTTTGCCTGGTTGGGCCATGCTGTCTTCTGGAGGTGGCTGGAGGTAGGAAGTATTGTTTCTAGAGATGAAAACAACCAAGACTGGAAGGCAGCACGGGGTGTACTCTTGTGGTGTGTATAGAAAGCCTGACCGGTTTCGATCTAGGTGATCTCTTCAGAGGCTGTGGATTGTGATCAGAGGTGTCCTATATATACTGGTTGTATACGCTGGCCGGGTGCTGGCCGAGTGATGGCCGGTTTGCCTATGTGCGGGCCGGTAGATGGCCGGTATTGATGCAGGGTATCAATTGATGGCCGGTTGATGGCCGTAGGAGGTGGAGCGTGGGCCGAATGTTGGCCATTGAGGTCATGTGTTGGCCGGAAGATGGCCGGTACACCAGATGTGGCTCCAGGAGAGGACATGAGTGGTTCCAATGTGAACGGTGGTGGATTGGAGTGGAGTGTGTCCAGTGGAGGCAAGGTTCATGGTAGCCGTTTGGGGGGGCAAAACCAAAGGGGGGTACACCTTGTGATCTGATCAAAATAAAGAACACTGATGCAGAAGTGAAGACAGAGATAATAAGTTTTATTATTTGTCTCGCTGGTGAAAGTGGATACAGTGGTGATGAAAACGTTATTGAGTTAGGTCATCAAATCGTCAAGGAGTTCAATCCAGTTGATGGGGTCAAAGTCTGGAAGGGGAGCTGGTTGGCTCGAGGGACTGGCATCGATGTTGGCTGTGCGCATGGCAAGTCCAATAGCATCGCTGATGGGTGTGTCCATCGTGCTGATGTCCAGTGTGGTTGTGCTGGTCACTGGAAGAATGGTGGCCAAACCGTTGTTGGTTGGTGGCACAGACGGCAGTAGAGAAAACGGCTGGGTGTCAGCGAGTTTCAGTGATGTGGTGGAGGTAGATGCATCAACGGTTGTGACTTTCCTACCTGTGGGTTGGGGAGAACATCCAGTCGTGGATTGGAGGTTATCCTCTAGGCTGAAATGCGTAGTGAAGCATTTAGAATGGTGCCGATGAAAACCCCTTTTCCTGGCAAACTGTTTGTCGCAGAAGTTGCATTTGGTGAAACCCCTTTGGTCGTGAACGATTCTGATGTGTCGACTGAGTGAGCTTCTGTCAGTATATAGCTTCCCGCAAGTTTTGCAGGCTCGTTTCTCCATATTGTAGGAGTTGAAAGTTGTGGCAGAGAGAAGACAGCGTCGACTGGCGTCATGGCAACGTAATGGTGACGTCAATAACGTTATGACGTCTTAGGAAGTTTTTTAAGACGTAGGGTAACGTCATCAAAGGTGTTAAAGACGTTGGGTGGCGTCATAAAGGTTAAGACGTGGAGTAGTGTCATAAAGGTTAATGACAGTGGCATGGATAGAGAGTAATTACCCTCACTGTTTGGCCCAGGAAAAGGAGAGACACACAACGGGGAGTGTACAATAGAGTAAAGAGAGAAAAAACGAAGTGTGTTTACTCCTTTTCATTTAAGCCGACTGGAGCTTTGGTGTGCAGCTGGTAGATCCAATAAACTTCACGTTGCCGACGCAAAGTGGTGCTGGATTCAAGCGACGGATCTGTCTTCAGTACTTCAATAATTTGGTAACTGATGTGATTGACAGAGTGTCCTCGGGACCAGAAATGTCGTGGTGCCGGATTGTCACTGCGTTTCCGTGTATCATTGAGATGTTCATGGATACGCTCGTGGAACGTGCGTTTTGTTTCTCCAACATATTGTTTGGAGCAAAGAGTGCACGTAATGAGGTAGATCACATTCTGTTGCAGGGTTAGAATGTGCTCTAGGAGGTGGGAAGTGAGCGCCAGGGAGGCGTTAAGCAGAATGTCGTTCCATTCACGCATAAAGTTTTCTTCATTGTTTCCCACTTGTGGCTTGCACTGCAAGCGAAGGCCTGTTGGGGGCCTATTTTTGTCAAGGCAGTGTTGAAGAAAGGCTGAGTGCGCAGTGTGGCGCTCAGTGCGACAGAGGATGTTCCTAGTAAGGCGGTAAGGGCCCATGGCATCCGCCGGGAGGCGTGGGCTCCCTTTACGGGCGTCAGAGTGGTTCCCGCTGGTGCTGGGTTCCTCATCTGTTCTTGGGCGTTTCCTCTGGTGTTGATCTTCTCCGTCTCGGAGGTCGATGACGGAGCTGATGGGGGTGATGAGGGCGTTCTCATCATCGGTATTGAGGTCCAGATCTGCGAGGGATATGGACGTCGTGCTGCTGGCTGATGTGGCTGGTTTGCCTGGTTGGGCCATGCTGTCTTCTGGAGGTGGCTGGAGGTAGGAAGTATGGTTTCTAGAGATAAAACAACCAAGACTGGAAGGCAGCACGGGGTGTACTCTTGTGGTGTGTATAGAAAGCCTGACCGGTTTCGATCTAGGTGATCTCTTCAGAGGCTGTGGATTGTGATCAGAGGTGTCCTATATATACTGGTTGTATACGCTGGCCGGGTGCTGGCCGAGTGATGGCCGGTTTGCCTATGTGCGGGCCGGTAGATGGCCGGTATTGATGCAGGGTATCAATTGATGGCCGGTTGATGGCCGTAGGAGGTGGAGCGTGGGCCGAATGTTGGCCATTGAGGTCATGTGTTGGCCGGAAGATGGCCGGTACACCAGATGTGGCTCCAGGAGAGGACATGAGTGGTTCCAATGTGAACGGTGGTGGATTGGAGTGGAGTGTGTCCAGTGGAGGCAAGGTTCATGGTAGCCGTTTGGGGGGGCAAAACCAAAGGGGGGTACACCTTGTGATCTGATCAAAATAAAGAACACTGATGCAGAAGTGAAGACAGAGATAATAAGTTTTATTATTTGTCTCGCTGGTGAAAGTGGATACAGTGGTGATGAAAACGTTATTGAGTTAGGTCATCAAATCGTCAAGGAGTTCAATCCAGTTGATGGGGTCAAAGTCTGGAAGGGGAGCTGGTTGGCTCGAGGGACTGGCATCGATGTTGGCTGTGCGCATGGCAAGTCCAATAGCATCGCTGATGGGTGTGTCCATCGTGCTGATGTCCAGTGTGGTTGTGCTGGTCACTGGAAGAATGGTGGCCAAACCGTTGTTGGTTGGTGGCACAGACGGCAGTAGAGAAAACGGCTGGGTGTCAGCGAGTTTCAGTGATGTGGTGGAGGTAGATGCATCAACGGTTGTGACTTTCCTACCTGTGGGTTGGGGAGAACATCCAGTCGTGGATTGGAGGTTATCCTCTAGGCTGAAATGCGTAGTGAAGCATTTAGAATGGTGCCGATGAAAACCCCTTTTCCTGGCAAACTGTTTGTCGCAGAAGTTGCATTTGGTGAAACCCCTTTGGTCGTGAACGATTCTGATGTGTCGACTGAGTGAGCTTCTGTCAGTATATAGCTTCCCGCAAGTTTTGCAGGCTCGTTTCTCCATATTGTAGGAGTTGAAAGTTGTGGCAGAGAGAAGACAGCGTCGACTGGCGTCATGGCAACGTAATGGTGACGTCAATAACGTTATGACGTCTTAGGAAGTTTTTTAAGACGTAGGGTAACGTCATCAAAGGTGTTAAAGACGTTGGGTGGCGTCATAAAGGTTAAGACGTGGAGTAGTGTCATAAAGGTTAATGACAGTGGCATGGATAGAGAGTAATTACCCTCACTGTTTGGCCCAGGAAAAGGAGAGACACACAACGGGGAGTGTACAATAGAGTAAAGAGAGAAAAACGAAGTGTGTTTACTCCTCTTCAATTAAGCCGACTGGAGCTTTGGTGTGCAGCTGATAGATCCAGTAAACTTCACGTTGCCGACGCAAAGTGGTGCTGGATTCAAGCGACGGATCTGTCTTCAGTACTTCAATAATTTGGTAACTGATGTGATTGACAGAGTGTCCTCGGGACCAGAAATGTCGTGGTGCCGGATTGTCACTGCGTTTCCGTGTATCATTGAGATGTTCATGGATACGCTCGTGGAACGTGCGTTTTGTTTCTCCAACATATTGTTTGGAGCAAAGAGTGCACGTAATGAGGTAGATCACATTCTGTTGCAGGGTTAGAATGTGCTCTAGGAGGTGGGAAGTGAGCGCCAGGGAGGCGTTAAGCAGAATGTCGTTCCATTCACGCATAAAGTTTTCTTCATTGTTTCCCACTTGTGGCTTGCACTGCAAGCGAAGGCCTGTTGGGGGCCTATTTTTGTCAAGGCAGTGTTGAAGAAAGGCTGAGTGCGCAGTGTGGCGCTCAGTGCGACAGAGGATGTTCCTTGTAAGGCGGTAAGGGCCCATGGCATCCGCCGGGAGGCGTGGGCTCCCTTTACGGGCGTCAGAGTGGTTCCCGCTGGTGCTGGGTTCCTCATCTGTTCTTGGGCGTTTCCTCTGGTGTTGATCTTCTCCGTCTCGGAGGTCGATGACGGAGCTGATGGGGGTGATGAGGGCGTTCTCATCATCGGTATTGAGGTCCAGATCTGCGAGGGATATGGACGTCGTGCTGCTGGCTGATGTGGCTGGTTTGCCTGGTTGGGCCATGCTGTCTTCTGGAGGTGGCTGGAGGTAGGAAGTATGGTTTCTAGAGATAAAACAACCAAGACTGGAAGGCAGCACGGGGTGTACTCTTGTGGTGTGTATAGAAAGCCTGACCGGTTTCGATCTAGGTGATCTCTTCAGAGGCTGTGGATTGTGATCAGAGGTGTCCTATATATACTGGTTGTATACGCTGGCCGGGTGCTGGCCGAGTGATGGCCGGTTTGCCTATGTGCGGGCCGGTAGATGGCCGGTATTGATGCAGGGTATCAATTGATGGCCGGTTGATGGCCGTAGGAGGTGGAGCGTGGGCCGAATGTTGGCCATTGAGGTCATGTGTTGGCCGGAAGATGGCCGGTACACCAGATGTGGCTCCAGGAGAGGACATGAGTGGTTCCAATGTGAACGGTGGTGGATTGGAGTGGAGTGTGTCCAGTGGAGGCAAGGTTCATGGTAGCCGTTTGGGGGGGCAAAACCAAAGGGGGGTACACCTTGTGATCTGATCAAAATAAAGAACACTGATGCAGAAGTGAAGACAGAGATAATAAGTTTTATTATTTGTCTCGCTGGTGAAAGTGGATACAGTGGTGATGAAAACGTTATTGAGTTAGGTCATCAAATCGTCAAGGAGTTCAATCCAGTTGATGGGGTCAAAGTCTGGAAGGGGAGCTGGTTGGCTCGAGGGACTGGCATCGATGTTGGCTGTGCGCATGGCAAGTCCAATAGCATCGCTGATGGGTGTGTCCATCGTGCTGATGTCCAGTGTGGTTGTGCTGGTCACTGGAAGAATGGTGGCCAAACCGTTGTTGGTTGGTGGCACAGACGGCAGTAGAGAAAACGGCTGGGTGTCAGCGAGTTTCAGTGATGTGGTGGAGGTAGATGCATCAACGGTTGTGACTTTCCTACCTGTGGGTTGGGGAGAACATCCAGTCGTGGATTGGAGGTTATCCTCTAGGCTGAAATGCGTAGTGAAGCATTTAGAATGGTGCCGATGAAAACCCCTTTTCCTGGCAAACTGTTTGTCGCAGAAGTTGCATTTGGTGAAACCCCTTTGGTCGTGAACGATTCTGATGTGTCGACTGAGTGAGCTTCTGTCAGTATATAGCTTCCCGCAAGTTTTGCAGGCTCGTTTCTCCATATTGTAGGAGTTGAAAGTTGTGGCAGAGAGAAGACAGCGTCGACTGGCGTCATGGCAACGTAATGGTGACGTCAATAACGTTATGACGTCTTAGGAAGTTTTTTAAGACGTAGGGTAACGTCATCAAAGGTGTTAAAGACGTTGGGTGGCGTCATAAAGGTTAAGACGTGGAGTAGTGTCATAAAGGTTAATGACAGTGGCATGGATAGAGAGTAATTACCCTCACTGTTTGGCCCAGGAAAAGGAGAGACACACAACGGGGAGTGTACAATAGAGTAAAGAGAGAAAAACGAAGTGTGTTTACTCCTCTTCAATTAAGCCGACTGGAGCTTTGGTGTGCAGCTGATAGATCCAGTAAACTTCACGTTGCCGACGCAAAGTGGTGCTGGATTCAAGCGACGGATCTGTCTTCAGTACTTCAATAATTTGGTAACTGATGTGATTGACAGAGTGTCCTCGGGACCAGAAATGTCGTGGTGCCGGATTGTCACTGCGTTTCCGTGTATCATTGAGATGTTCATGGATACGCTCGTGGAACGTGCGTTTTGTTTCTCCAACATATTGTTTGGAGCAAAGAGTGCACGTAATGAGGTAGATCACATTCTGTTGCAGGGTTAGAATGTGCTCTAGGAGGTGGGAAGTGAGCGCCAGGGAGGCGTTAAGCAGAATGTCGTTCCATTCACGCATAAAGTTTTCTTCATTGTTTCCCACTTGTGGCTTGCACTGCAAGCGAAGGCCTGTTGGGGGCCTATTTTTGTCAAGGCAGTGTTGAAGAAAGGCTGAGTGCGCAGTGTGGCGCTCAGTGCGACAGAGGATGTTCCTTGTAAGGCGGTAAGGGCCCATGGCATCCGCCGGGAGGCGTGGGCTCCCTTTACGGGCGTCAGAGTGGTTCCCGCTGGTGCTGGGTTCCTCATCTGTTCTTGGGCGTTTCCTCTGGTGTTGATCTTCTCCGTCTCGGAGGTCGATGACGGAGCTGATGGGGGTGATGAGGGCGTTCTCATCATCGGTATTGAGGTCCAGATCTGCGAGGGATATGGACGTCGTGCTGCTGGCTGATGTGGCTGGTTTGCCTGGTTGGGCCATGCTGTCTTCTGGAGGTGGCTGGAGGTAGGAAGTATGGTTTCTAGAGATAAAACAACCAAGACTGGAAGGCAGCACGGGGTGTACTCTTGTGGTGTGTATAGAAAGCCTGACCGGTTTCGATCTAGGTGATCTCTTCAGAGGCTGTGGATTGTGATCAGAGGTGTCCTATATATACTGGTTGTATACGCTGGCCGGGTGCTGGCCGAGTGATGGCCGGTTTGCCTATGTGCGGGCCGGTAGATGGCCGGTATTGATGCAGGGTATCAATTGATGGCCGGTTGATGGCCGTAGGAGGTGGAGCGTGGGCCGAATGTTGGCCATTGAGGTCATGTGTTGGCCGGAAGATGGCCGGTACACCAGATGTGGCTCCAGGAGAGGACATGAGTGGTTCCAATGTGAACGGTGGTGGATTGGAGTGGAGTGTGTCCAGTGGAGGCAAGGTTCATGGTAGCCGTTTGGGGGGGCAAAACCAAAGGGGGGTACACCTTGTGATCTGATCAAAATAAAGAACACTGATGCAGAAGTGAAGACAGAGATAATAAGTTTTATTATTTGTCTCGCTGGTGAAAGTGGATACAGTGGTGATGAAAACGTTATTGAGTTAGGTCATCAAATCGTCAAGGAGTTCAATCCAGTTGATGGGGTCAAAGTCTGGAAGGGGAGCTGGTTGGCTCGAGGGACTGGCATCGATGTTGGCTGTGCGCATGGCAAGTCCAATAGCATCGCTGATGGGTGTGTCCATCGTGCTGATGTCCAGTGTGGTTGTGCTGGTCACTGGAAGAATGGTGGCCAAACCGTTGTTGGTTGGTGGCACAGACGGCAGTAGAGAAAACGGCTGGGTGTCAGCGAGTTTCAGTGATGTGGTGGAGGTAGATGCATCAACGGTTGTGACTTTCCTACCTGTGGGTTGGGGAGAACATCCAGTCGTGGATTGGAGGTTATCCTCTAGGCTGAAATGCGTAGTGAAGCATTTAGAATGGTGCCGATGAAAACCCCTTTTCCTGGCAAACTGTTTGTCGCAGAAGTTGCATTTGGTGAAACCCCTTTGGTCGTGAACGATTCTGATGTGTCGACTGAGTGAGCTTCTGTCAGTATATAGCTTCCCGCAAGTTTTGCAGGCTCGTTTCTCCATATTGTAGGAGTTGAAAGTTGTGGCAGAGAGAAGACAGCGTCGACTGGCGTCATGGCAACGTAATGGTGACGTCAATAACGTTATGACGTCTTAGGAAGTTTTTTAAGACGTAGGGTAACGTCATCAAAGGTGTTAAAGACGTTGGGTGGCGTCATAAAGGTTAAGACGTGGAGTAGTGTCATAAAGGTTAATGACAGTGGCATGGATAGAGAGTAATTACCCTCACTGTTTGGCCCAGGAAAAGGAGAGACACACAACGGGGAGTGTACAATAGAGTAAAGAGAGAAAAACGAAGTGTGTTTACTCCTCTTACCGCCTTACAAGGAACATCCTCTGTCGCACTGAGCGCCACACTGCGCACTCAGCCTTTCTTCAACACTGCCTTGACAAAAATAGGCCCCCAACAGGCCTTCGCTTGCAGTGCAAGCCACAAGTGGGAAACAATGAAGAAAACTTTATGCGTGAATGGAACGACATTCTGCTTAACGCCTCCCTGGCGCTCACTTCCCACCTCCTAGAGCACATTCTAACCCTGCAACAGAATGTGATCTACCTCATTACGTGCACTCTTTGCTCCAAACAATATGTTGGAGAAACAAAACGCACGTTCCACGAGCGTATCCATGAACATCTCAATGATACACGGAAACGCAGTGACAATCCGGCACCACGACATTTCTGGTCCCGAGGACACTCTGTCAATCACATCAGTTACCAAATTATTGAAGTACTGAAGACAGATCCGTCGCTTGAATCCAGCACCACTTTGCGTCGGCAACGTGAAGTTTACTGGATCTATCAGCTGCACACCAAAGCTCCAGTCGGCTTAATTGAAGAGGAGTAAACACACTTCGTTTTTCTCTCTTTACTCTATTGTACACTCCCCGTTGTGTGTCTCTCCTTTTCCTGGGCCAAACAGTGAGGGTAATTACTCTCTATCCATGCCACTGTCATTAACCTTTATGACACTACTCCACGTCTTAACCTTTATGACGCCACCCAACGTCTTTAACACCTTTGATGACGTTACCCTACGTCTTAAAAAACTTCCTAAGACGTCATAACGTTATTGACGTCACCATTACGTTGCCATGACGCCAGTCGACGCTGTCTTCTCTCTGCCACAACTTTCAACTCCTACAATATGGAGAAACGAGCCTGCAAAACTTGCGGGAAGCTATATACTGACAGAAGCTCACTCAGTCGACACATCAGAATCGTTCACGACCAAAGGGGTTTCACCAAATGCAACTTCTGCGACAAACAGTTTGCCAGGAAAAGGGGTTTTCATCGGCACCATTCTAAATGCTTCACTACGCATTTCAGCCTAGAGGATAACCTCCAATCCACGACTGGATGTTCTCCCCAACCCACAGGTAGGAAAGTCACTACCGTTGATGCATCCACCTCAACCACATCACTGAAACCCGCTGACACCCAGCCGCTTTCTCTACTGCCGTCTATGCCACCAACCAACAACGGTTTGGCCACCAGTCTTCCAGTGACCAGCACAACCACACTGGACATCAGCACGATGGACACACCCATCAGCGATGCTATTGGACTTGCCATGCGCACAGCCAACATCGATGCCAGTCCCTCGAGCCAACCAGCTCCCCTTCCAGACTTTGACCCCATCAACTGGATTGAACTCCTTGACGATTTGATGACCTAACTCAATAACGTTTTCATCACCACTGTATCCACTTTCACCAGCGAGACAAATAATAAAACTTATTATCTCTGTCTTCACTTCTGCATCAGTGTTCTTTATTTTGATCAGATCACAAGGTGTACCCCCCTTTGGTTTTGCCCCCCCAAACGGCTACCATGAACCTTGCCTCCACTGGACACACTCCACTCCAATCCACCACCGTTCACATTGGAACCACTCATGTCCTCTCCTGGAGCCACATCTGGTGTACCGGCCATCTTCCGGCCAACACATGACCTCAATGGCCAACATTCGGCCCACGCTCCACCTCCTACGGCCATCAACCGGCCATCAATTGATACCCTGCATCAATACCGGCCATCTACCGGCCCGCACATAGGCAAACCGGCCATCACTCGGCCAGCACCCGGCCAGCGTATACAACCAGTATATATAGGACACCTCTGATCACAATCCACAGCCTCTGAAGAGATCACCTAGATCGAAACCGGTCAGGCTTTCTATACACACCACAAGAGTACACCCCGTGCTGCCTTCCAGTCTTGGTTGTTTTATCTCTAGAAACCATACTTCCTACCTCCAGCCACCTCCAGAAGACAGCATGGCCCAACCAGGCAAACCAGCCACATCAGCCAGCAGCACGACGTCCATATCCCTCGCAGATCTGGACCTCAATACCGATGATGAGAACGCCCTCATCACCCCCATCAGCTCCGTCATCGACCTCCGAGACGGAGAAGATCAACACCAGAGGAAACGCCCAAGAACAGATGAGGAACCCAGCACCAGCGGGAACCACTCTGACGCCCGTAAAGGGAGCCCACGCCTCCCGGCGGATGCCATGGGCCCTTACCGCCTTACAAGGAACATCCTCTGTCGCACTGAGCGCCACACTGCGCACTCAGCCTTTCTTCAACACTGCCTTGACAAAAATAGGCCCCCAACAGGCCTTCGCTTGCAGTGCAAGCCACAAGTGGGAAACAATGAAGAAAACTTTATGCGTGAATGGAACGACATTCTGCTTAACGCCTCCCTGGCGCTCACTTCCCACCTCCTAGAGCACATTCTAACCCTGCAACAGAATGTGATCTACCTCATTACGTGCACTCTTTGCTCCAAACAATATGTTGGAGAAACAAAACGCACGTTCCACGAGCGTATCCATGAACATCTCAATGATACACGGAAACGCAGTGACAATCCGGCACCACGACATTTCTGGTCCCGAGGACACTCTGTCAATCACATCAGTTACCAAATTATTGAAGTACTGAAGACAGATCCGTCGCTTGAATCCAGCACCACTTTGCGTCGGCAACGTGAAGTTTACTGGATCTATCAGCTGCACACCAAAGCTCCAGTCGGCTTAATTGAAGAGGAGTAAACACACTTCGTTTTTCTCTCTTTACTCTATTGTACACTCCCCGTTGTGTGTCTCTCCTTTTCCTGGGCCAAACAGTGAGGGTAATTACTCTCTATCCATGCCACTGTCATTAACCTTTATGACACTACTCCACGTCTTAACCTTTATGACGCCACCCAACGTCTTTAACACCTTTGATGACGTTACCCTACGTCTTAAAAAACTTCCTAAGACGTCATAACGTTATTGACGTCACCATTACGTTGCCATGACGCCAGTCGACGCTGTCTTCTCTCTGCCACAACTTTCAACTCCTACAATATGGAGAAACGAGCCTGCAAAACTTGCGGGAAGCTATATACTGACAGAAGCTCACTCAGTCGACACATCAGAATCGTTCACGACCAAAGGGGTTTCACCAAATGCAACTTCTGCGACAAACAGTTTGCCAGGAAAAGGGGTTTTCATCGGCACCATTCTAAATGCTTCACTACGCATTTCAGCCTAGAGGATAACCTCCAATCCACGACTGGATGTTCTCCCCAACCCACAGGTAGGAAAGTCACAACCGTTGATGCATCTACCTCCACCACATCACTGAAACTCGCTGACACCCAGCCGTTTTCTCTACTGCCGTCTGTGCCACCAACCAACAACGGTTTGGCCACCATTCTTCCAGTGACCAGCACAACCACACTGGACATCAGCACGATGGACACACCCATCAGCGATGCTATTGGACTTGCCATGCGCACAGCCAACATCGATGCCAGTCCCTCGAGCCAACCAGCTCCCCTTCCAGACTTTGACCCCATCAACTGGATTGAACTCCTTGACGATTTGATGACCTAACTCAATAACGTTTTCATCACCACTGTATCCACTTTCACCAGCGAGACAAATAATAAAACTTATTATCTCTGTCTTCACTTCTGCATCAGTGTTCTTTATTTTGATCAGATCACAAGGTGTACCCCCCTTTGGTTTTGCCCCCCCAAACGGCTACCATGAACCTTGCCTCCACTGGACACACTCCACTCCAATCCACCACCGTTCACATTGGAACCACTCATGTCCTCTCCTGGAGCCACATCTGGTGTACCGGCCATCTTCCGGCCAACACATGACCTCAATGGCCAACATTCGGCCCACGCTCCACCTCCTACGGCCATCAAC